>PVKY010003154.1:0-22618 GCA_004027775.1 Bradypus variegatus | reverse complement strand
AGACAGTGATGAGGACAGATGCTGGGGAACAGCAGGGGACTGGGAGGCTGGGTCCAGGCATGCTCGGGTTGGAGGACAGGGGAGCAGCTGGGAAGGAAAAGAGTGCAGAGAGGTTGATGGAAGTCAAGTGGACAGTTGTGGTCAGGAACAATTCTGGGTTACTCGGATGGGATCTGGAGAGGCCCTGCTGGGATCACAGTGTGGTCCTCTGGGGTCTGGGCCCAAAGAGGAGGTGATGAAGAAGATTTTGCAGGGGGATAGCCTGGATGATGTGGAGGGAACAGATGGTCTGAGTGGGGAAAGGGGGAGAGGAGTGGCAAGGGCAGTGTGGGATAGTGGCACTGACCTGGGAGAAGCAGGAATTCCTGGGGCCCTGGAGTCTCCTGGAGGAGAAGAGTCTAGCTCCGAGGCAAGCATGGGCCCTGGGTCCTGGGACTCTCATGGAGGTAGGGATGCTGACCATGGGGAAACAGAGGTCCACTGGAGACCAGGGGAGTCTCGAGGACAGATATTTGGAGGCAAGAGTTCCCAGGAACCACAAGTGTCTGGTGGCAGAAAATTCCTCCTAGGGGTCAGAAATCCTGAGGCCAGAGCTGAGGAGCCCCTGTGGGAGGCAGATGATGGGGGCCTTGGGGAATTTGTGGTTGGGGGAAGGGACTATCCAACTGAGTCTGGAGGCCCAGGAGGCGGGCACTGGGAAGGAGACCCACAGGACCTCAGGGGAAGGGGCTTTGGCTACAGGGATGGCCAGGAGACAGCTGGGGCTTTGGATGGGGCAGGAGATGGCTCTAAGTGCCCCCAGTCTCCCCAGGATGGGACAGCAAGTCAGAGGGGAGCAGGGGGATCTGGAAGAACAGAATATGACAGTACAGATCCTTGGGATGACACATGGTCTAGCCTCAGAAAAACTAGGGCCCATCATGAGCCTGGAGTGCTGGGGTCTCATGGAGGGAAAGGGGGTGTGGCTGGTACCCAGGTGGCTGGGCTGATGGAGTCTGGTCAGGGGATGGATACAAGAAGCCATAGGCCAATTGGGTCTTCAGGCCCAGATGTTCAGGGTTCAGAGGGGACAATAGGAAGCACTGATGGACTAAGAGGTTCCGGGACAAGGGGGCCTCAGAAAGATTTCTGGGAACAGTCATGGGGCTCTGGAGAAAAAGAGCCCAGAGGAGGGATGAGCTTGGAGGATGGTTTAGGAGATCCAGGGGGAATGGAATCTAGTTATGGAGTTGGCTTAGGGTATTCTAGGGGAATATGTCCTGAAAATGAGGCTGGTTATAGCAATAGCTCAGGGGTGCCAGAAGAAACCAGATCTGGAATAGAGTCTGAAGAGGGGGGTAGGTACAGGCATGGCTCAAGGGTGTCTGGTGGAATGTGGTCTGGCAACAAAGGCAGTCATAGTCCTGGGAGAAAGAGACCTGGGAGGAAGAATGGCTCAAATGGCCCTGATGGAAGGCCCATGGATAAATCAGGGAATGGGTGTAAATCCAGTGGTCAGGGGGAAATGAGCCCTGGCATAGGGCATTGTTTAGATGACAGCCTAGGGGGTCCCAGGAGAGTGGTGTCTGTGGGTAGGGGTGGTCTTAGGGCCTCTGAGACGGTGGGGGTGGGACATGTGGATGCAGAACCAAGAGGCCCTGGAAGAATAAGTTCTTGGGATCAGACAGGAGGTTATGGGAGCTTCACAGCCTCAGGGACTCTGAGGTCTTCTGGAGAAGGAGGCTGTGAAGATGGCTCTGGGGGTCCAGGAGCTATGGAGCCAGGGTCTCTGAGAACAGGGGGCAAAGTGGGTGATGGGGATAGGAGCAGGGGCCCAGACTTCAGGGCATCTGGGGCTGAAATTGGTTATTGGGATGATACCAGGTGCCCTGAGGCATTAGCTCTGCAGCATGAGGCTGGTTCTGAGGGTAAGTGGGCTCCTGGGTCTAGCAATAAGCGGGGTTGTGGAGATAGGTCAGGGGTTCCAAGACCTCAGGGAACTGGAGGCAGAACAGCTTATGGAGGAGAGTTAAGGGGTCTTGGGCCAGGGAGGGAGGCAGTTTTTAGAGATGGTTCAGGAGGCCTCCAAGGAATGGGGTCAGGAGGTGAGACAGGTTATGGGAAAGATTTGGAGGTTCCTGAGTGAATGGGTTCAGGATACAAGGCAGATTATGCAGATTACAGGGATGGTTTGCAGGGTTCTGGGAAAATTGGGTTAGATGGTGAAGCTGATTATAGGAATGCTTTAAAGAGTTCAGGGAGGATTCCATTAGGAGGCAAGGAATTTTATAGGGATGATTTGGGGGATTCTGGGGGCATTTTGTCATGGAGTGAGGTAGGTTGTAGAGAAGGCTTGGGGGGTGCAGAGGGAATGAGGCCAGGGAATGAGGTAGGTTATAGGGGAGGCTCAGAAGGATCTGGGGAAATGGGCTTAGGGGGTGAGGTAGGCTCTAGAGATGGTCCAGGAAGGTATGGAGGCTCACTGGCTGGAGTGGGACATGAGGGTGGATCCAGAGACCAAGAGGCCATCAAGCATGGATCAGGATATTGGGTAGCATCAGAGGAGTCTTATGATGGTACAAGCTCCGAGGATGGTCCAGAGAGCGACAAGGGATTGGGGTTTGTGAATGGTGCAGGTACCCTGGTGGGCTCTGGGATGGCTGGAAAGCCAGGAATTGCAGCTAGGACAGCACACAGGGACAGCTCCAGAGGTCCAGGGGTGCTGGGGACACAGGGAGGGCCAGAGGCTCCTTCAGACGGTCGGGGCTCCAGGAATGATCTTGGGGGCTATGGCACCTCAGGGATCCTCAAGGCCTTGGGAGTTGTTGACTCCAAGGGAAAACCAGGAGCCAGTGAGTGGCAAGATGGTTTTGGGATCCCAGGGTCTCCTAGGGACAGAGAGTCTCGCAGTGGGGAGGGTGGGTCTGGAGACCAAGCAGGGGGTTTGGGAACTTCTGGGTTTCTTAATGGTAGGGGGGCAGTGGAGGGTGAGACCTGGGCTGGGACAGCTGCTCTGGAGTCTGGGCATGGAGGAGACTTCTGGAAAGCAGGCCCAGGGATAGCAGGCTGGGGTGGAGACTCACTGCTGGGAGGCAGAAGAATGGAAATAGGATGGGGGAGCTCAGCAGGGGCAGGCCAGGCTCTGGACAGCAGTGCTATGCCCAGGGGAAGGGGCAAATCAGCATCAGGGGCTGCTGATGGGCGAGGGGTGAACAATGCTTGGGCCCCAAGCTGCAAAGACCAGAGGCTTGGCCACAGCAGCACAGGTGCTGGGAGCCAACTCCCAAGCTCCAGGGCTTCCAGTTCCCTGCAGGAGAAAGACATCGCTTTCAGCAGGACCCTTGAAGGGCGAGAGGGTTCCAGGGGCCGGGAAGGTGCAACAGGCCAAGGAGAAGCTGGAGGGTGTCCAGGCCTATGGTCCCTGGAGAGCAAAGGTTCAGGTTCCGGAAGGGGGACCTTTGGTGGCCCAGAGGGCTCACGTTTCCTGGGCAAGGGGGATTCCACTGAGCAGGGGAAGGGCCTCACCCCAAGATCTGGGGAGTCAGGATCATGGGGAGCCTGGAAGGACCCAGACAGTCCCTTTGACAGAGAAGACTCTGGAGACAGTACAGGGGAGATCCAGGACCTGGGCTCTCCACGAGGACAGGGAGGCAGGAAGAGGGTCCTGGGGGAGGAGGTGTCCCTGGAAGTTGAGAATGACAAGGCCCAAGGTTCTGGAGCCCTGGAGGCTGAGGGGCAGGATGCAGAAGGGTCTGAAAGATCAGACAGGAGGCCCAGTCCCCACAGGAGCAGGTCTCAAACAGCGTCAGGGGCTGAGTGTGGAGTGGCAAAGAGGTGGGGAGCACATGACACCAGAGGCATGTGGCGACTGCAAGGGGGTAAGAACAGAGGGCACCCAGGGGAAACCCTGGGTGAAGACTGGAGGTGGGAGCCTCCAAATCACCTTGGCATCAGGAGAGGGGTCAAGGAGGGAAGGTCGGACTTCCATGGTGAGGGGAGGGATGCCACCCGAAGTCCCGGATCCAAATACAAGCCCAGCACCGGTGGTTTCTCCAAGGAGGCCCGAGGTAGGTGTTTCTCAGCTGGGCTGCTCCAGCGGGGTCAAGTTAAGAGGGGACACCCAGGTTGGTCCCAGTTCTACCTCCAGCCCCAGGAGACTGTCCTTGCCAGTGTCCCCCATTTTCAGGGACTTCTTTCAAATTCAGGATGCAACCTCTTCCTCCTTATGCAGATGGGATCCAGACTGCATGAGGCTCAAGAGGTCTCTGAGTGTCTGCCTTGAAAGTCTATGTTCAAAGCACCAGGATTGTTGACCTAACTTTCTGGGATTTACCCAGATCTCTCATTTGTATAATTTGGGAGCCCCAGGTCCTTACTGCTTCATATACCCTGTACCCCAGATCTCTTGTCTCAGCCTGGGCCCTATGAGAAAAATGAGAGGGACTGCTCTGCTGGCACTGGCTGAGCCCAGCTGTGGTGGTCTCTGGGCAGACCAGGGCCTGGGGTGGGGGAGGCTGGCCCTCGGGGGAATCCCCAAGTTACCTCACCCCTAGACCCCCTCCCTGTCTATCCAGGCCCTGTGGGCCCCTACTCCCAGGGTCCAATGGACACAAAAGCACAAGAAGTGGAGGCCGCCATGTTCTCCTGCACCCTCACTGGTGACCTGGGACCTGGCACCTGGTTGAAGGATGGAGTCAAGGTACAGCCTCCACACACCTTCTCTTTACCAACCAATGGGTGGGGATGTAGGGATAAAGCAGAGAAGCAGAGGCTTTGCAGGAAAGATTTCTCATTCTTCATTTTACTCATTCATGCAGCCCAAGAGAAACTTAAATAACCAACAAACCTGTTGGGTTTAAAATGGGATTTTCCAGGGGGATGCATACCCTACTCATGCCTCACTCAACACACCCCTCACTCAACACATCCCTTGCTCTCCCTCTGCCATCCTGAGTGCCTTTCCTGTACCTCCACCTATTGGATTCTACCCATCCTTCAAGACCTCAGATCAATGCCATCTTTGCATCCTAACCAGATGGGATTCCTCATCTCAGAACATTCCCTCTGTCCTCCTTTATAGCTGCGGCAGAGGAGAAAGTAGGTCACAGAGGTTCAGACCTCAGCTCTGCCACTTATCAGTTATGTGACCTGGGGCAAGTTGCTGACTATTCTGATTCCTTCATCTAAGGTTGTCATGAAAATTAAATGAGAGAGTATCAGCATTCCATACATGATTCCATCTGGAGGAGCAGGGGTGGGAGTGGGGTAACCCCCTTCTGCTGTGGCCCTTGTCTCCAGCTCACCACCCAGGACAGCGTTGTCTTCGAGCAAGATGGTCTCGTGCACAGATTCCTTGTCGCCCGTGTGCAAGGGACCCAGGCTGGGAGGTACACCTTTATGGCCGGCAACCAGCAGAGCGACGCCCAGTCCCACCCTGCCCTGCCCTGCAGCCTCTTGGCACCAGGTGATATGCTCCACTTCAAAGAACCTGAATTATATAGCTTGTCTGCAGTCACTGTCTAATCTTCTTCAGTCTGAGAAGAACCTCTTTGATTTCAAAGGTGGATGCCCTCCCTATTCCAGTATCTAAGTGCCTTTCTTGTCAGGATGTCCTTGGTGAGGTCTAACCCTGGTCTCTCCTGCTGTGGATGAAGCCCATTCCCTTGTTTGTCCTCCCAAGAGGGGGTTGGGGGCTCCCTACTCTTTCTGCAAGCTTCCTTCTCTGCGTCCTTCTTTCTCCACCCCCAAGGTGCCCGGTGTCCTGGTTGTCTTTGATGCCCATACCCTGTTTTATCTCTAGATCCCCCCACCCTTGCTCCAGATATGACAGAGAAACTGAAAGAGCCACGGATGGTCAAGGCTGGGAGGCTGGTGACAGTAAAGATTCCCTTCAAGAGCCGCCTCCCAGTTTAAGCTGCCTGGAGAAAGGACAGGGCCGAGGGTGGGGGGCAACGACAGCAGGGGAGCTGCGGTGCCCCGGGGGATGGCTTCATGCGGCCGTGGCTCCCCAGCACTGGCAAGAAGAGCTGTGGCCAGTATAGCATGATGCTGAGGAGTGAGGGAGGTTCTGCACGGGCCGAGCTCACCCTGCAAGCCATAGATGCCTGCCCTGCCTTGTCCCCAGCCAGGGACTGGGGGTCCCTGGGGGTCCCCCATCCTCCCAGCCAGCAGGGCAGACCCAGGGCATGGCTTCTGACTCTGAGCCTCATTTGTATGCTCATTAAGATCTAAATCTACCCCTCCTCTCTCCCTTCCTCAGACTGGTTAGGATAAAGAAGTTTAGAAAAGTGAAGGGCTGGGCTCCTAGTAGGAGGAGCTGGTTGAACTTCTCTGAGCCAATATACTGGTACACAGGGAAGGAGCTGGGGCAGGAGGGTGCATTATTCCATGTCACATCTTTGGGGGGGCCCTGACTGTCTGAGGAAATGTGCAGCCCTCTGGGTAGTACCCTAGGCTCTATGGGCAGCCACCCCCCCACTGCGGGCATATCCCCTTCCAGGTACCCTGACTGCCTTCTCTTCCTGTTCTTCTCCATGGGTCCCCAGACAAGCCCAAGCCCCCACAGGGCCCTCTGGAGGCACAGGATTGCCATGGGGCTGGCATCGGCCTCTGCTGGCGGCCTCTGTGGGATGGCGGGGGCCAGGCCACATGGCACTACGTGGTGTGGAGGCGGCAGGCCAGCAGGAGCCCCTGGCTGAAGGTGGGCGAGCTGCCTGCCACCAGCACCAGTTTCACGGACGCCCACATGGAGCAGGGCAGGAAGTGTGCCTTCCACTTGAGGGCTGTGGCCTCTGAGGGTGCTGGGGAGGCCCTGAAGGCCGGGAAGTCTCTCGGGATCCCCACCGTGCCCCAGAAGCTGAGCAACACCAACCAGTGGCTGGAGGCCTTGAGGCCCTTCTAGAGCAATATGGAGGTGCCTTCACTCGGCTCCATTTGGGTTTTGGCAGCCAGAATAGGAGGAAAGATTCATGGGGTCTTCTCCCAGCTATGGCTCTCTGGGGGTGGGGGATGGGCACACAGAGCCCACTCTCTCAGGACCCCTGGCAGGGACTAACATCCCCCTCTGCCAGATACCCCCATACTGGAGCATCATGTTGGGGGACTCTGGAGGCTGAGGGGTCTCAGGCTGGTTCAGTACCTTATCTGTTCCCATCATTCCCAACCCTCAACAGCCAGAACAGTGTCCCAGAGCAGGCTGGCTCAGCTCCTCGACACCCCCCAGCAAAGGACAGAGTGTGGCCCTGCCTCCCTCTCCCCGCAGGACACCCCCTTTCCCCTGCCTCTGGCTGACCAGCCCTGGCTCTGCCCCCAGCTCTCCCCAGGACCCCCTCGTCCCCAGCCATCCTGGCGGCCTCTAGCCGGGGCATCACACTGGCCTGGACGGCGCCTCGGGGCCCTGGCAGCACCTGCCTCCTGGGCTACCTAACTGAGAAGCGCAAGACAGGGAGCAACTCCTGGATGAGTGTGAACGACCAGCCCATGCCCGGTGAGCAGGCCTGAATGGGTGCACCCCCAACAGCTCCTGGGTGCTTTGGTATCACCGTGCCAGACTGGTTTAATGCAGTGGGCCTCACCCAGGGTGGTTTTGCCCCTAGAAGACATTTGGCAATGTCTCTTGACATTTTGGTTGTCATGACCTGGGTGTGCGTGTGCTACTGGCATCTAGGGAGAAGAGGCCAGGGATGCCGCTAAACTCAGGTTTATAACACACAGGTCAGCAGGCCCACCCCACTCCCTTCCAACAAAGAATTTCTGGCCAAAATGTCAATGTTTGCCAAGGTTGAGAAACTTTAGTGTAGTGAGAGAAAATGTTGAGCTGGAAGCTGGAGATGGAGCTATTAGCCCTGTCCCCTCAGCTTCTGGCCTTGACCTTGGGCAGCTCACTCTTTTCTCTAGAACTGTTTCCTCACCCATAAAATAAAGTGTCCCCTACCCCACCAAAGAGTTTCCAAAGAAACTAATTGGTTGCTGAGATCAGAAAAAATTCAGGAAAGCCCAAGTGCTGGGCAGATGCCAAGGTGTCCCACAACAACCCTTTGCATTTTTGTGGCACTTGATGTGCTTCAGAGTATTTTCCAAATGCATGCATGCTGTGGAAGCAAAGGCCTGCAGAGGAAAGGGCACTGAAAACATTGTCGGGACACGTGGTCTGTAGCCAGGGCTGTGCTACTGAGGAGCTGAGACCTCTCAGGGCCTCAGTTTCTTCATTTTTCCAAGATGGAGATGAGAACTAAGGACATACGCTCCCAACCTCACTCTTTTATGGGTCTGTTTTGTTCAAATATGACAATAATTCTGTGTGGCAGAGAGGATCAGAGAGGTTAAGGTTTTTTCAAGGCCACCCAGCAAGTTAGTGGCAGAACCAGATAGGGGCTCCTGACACCCTAAGCAGCGAGTCTTTTCACCTTGGAGAGAACTGAGTCACACCTGGGTGGCTAGACGGTGGGACGGATATGTTGGTCCCATGCTTGGTCTTCTCCAGAACTTGCAGGCATGGAGCCATCTCCCCATCAACTGGTCCCAGCAGGGTGGGAGTAAGTGGGGTGTGCTGTTTGCAGAGAGGAAGTGGACCGAGGTGGACGTGCAACAGGGCTGTCAGTATGAGTTCCGGATCACAGCCATGGCTCCCTCAGGCCCCAGAGAGCCTGGACCCCCATTGGATGTGGTCTTTGCTCGGGACCCCTGAGTAAGTAGAGCACCAACCCACGGCGGGGGTGCAGGTAGTGAGAACAGGATAGCTCTGAAGCAGGCGGGGAAGGACAGGAAGCTACAGGTTCCTAAGGAAATGGTCAGCAGGGCTGGAAGAGACACGTGAAAGGCAGCTGGGGCCAGGTGTCTCCCAGGGACCAGGGAGGGGCACAAGCCCCTAAATTGAGACCAAATGGGCCCAGAGGCCAGGCAGTGGGAATCAAATCTCCCAAGATCACTTCACACACTCTCCCACCTCTGGGCAGGTCAGTGCCCTAGCAGGCCCAGCTGGCCCACTCTTAAAATCACCACTCACCCCAGCAAGGAGTTCTCATTCCTGGTGAGTCAGAGGGGAAGCTCATTCATTGATGCTCCATCCAACAAACATTTGCTTATCACCTCCTTGGGATGCCAGGAACTAGGTGAATAAATCTTGGTCTCTGCCCTTGAGAAACTCACAGTCTGGCACAGCATTTCCCTATCAGTGGTCTCGGGAACATCAGTGCACTGAGAGGTGCAAATAGACATTCTGGGAACAGTGATGACAGGCCTGTGATCAAAGATGTATGTGACATGTCATCCACAATAGTTCCAAGCCCTGCAGGAAAGACACCTGTCTAACTTTGTTTCATTGAGATTTCCCAAACTCAAGTAGAAAATACCTTTTCTGCAACATACTTATTAAGAACTTCAGACAAGCATTGCAAAGCACATGGCTTGGAACACACCACTCTATAGTCCTCATCCCCTTATGACTTTGCCAATGACCAGTCATCAGGGTAGCGGCACATTTCTGGTATTTGCTGGACTGGCCAGGCAGCTAACACCTCGAGAGCATCTTTCCCCCAACAGGGCCTGGCACATTAAAGATGGTGGGGGTGTTTGAATGAAGCCAACAAGAATAGACTATTCTACAAATGTAATTGTTCAAGTGGCATCTAAGTTTAGTCCTGCAAAGGGCAGTGTGGAATGGTGGGATGGAGGAGGAAGACTGATTCCTGTGTCTTATTCTTTGCAAGTGGGCCAAGCCTCTCCTATTTTGTTGTTAATCTCTCTCAACAGTGATGGCTAATGGAGAGACAGCTAGGATAAGCAGTGTCCAAGAGTAACCACACCAATCACTACTTTTCCTAGGCCCTTGCTCTAAGGATGGTCCATGGACTAGCAGCATCACCTGAGAGCTTGTTAGAAATATAGCATCTCAGGCCTTGCCCTGGTCCTTCTGAGTCAGGATCTGTATTTTAAACAAAATTCCCAGGTAATTAGTATATGAATTAAGTTTGAGAAGCACCACACTTTTTGTTTGAGAAACACCAAACTTTACTGCAGCTGCAGCTCTTAAAATTCCTGATGCCTAGCCTGCATCCTAGAACAATTAAATCAGTATCTCAGGGAGGGTGGGGAACCAGGCACTAGAATTTTTTAAAGCTCTCAGGTGATTCCAATGTGCAACCAGGTTTGAAAACCAGAGCCCATATATCGTGGCTTGTGCTTGTTCCAAAAACCCACAGGCCCTGAATTATTACTGTTCCCGTTTAATAGGTGAAGAACAAGAAGTTTAGACTGAATGCCCCAAAGGCAGAGTCTTGACTAGGAGCTCAGAGTTCAGAATAAACAGATTTAGAATACTAGTCTTAGGGATCTTGGTGTTCTAGAGGTCATCAAGTAAAATACCAATTTTCAGGAGTTATGAAAGGATAGTTAGGGGAAGGGGGTGGAGTCAGATCATTTTGGCAGATCGTTTGGTGAATGAGTGGAATAAGTCAGAGGAGGCTTGGGATCTGTGATGCATAACTGAGGCCGAGTGCAGGACCAAGTAAGGATTCCATTCCAGGCATGTGCTTCCGGAATGTCTACAGGCAGAATTCTTAAGTGAAAGGAATTCCCAGTTTCCCTCAAGGAAGGTTAATTAGTATTCCTGCTGAGGGCAATTTGACTCCTGACATTCGCTTGGTGCCTGGCCAGGATGCCCTGGGCAAGTGCGGGATCTCCAAGTGAGAGACACATCACACACCAGCATCACCCTGAGCTGGGCCCAGCTGGATGCCCAGGATGGGGACGAAGCCCAGGGATATTGGCTCAAATAGTCTCCAGTGGAGCCCATGCCACATGGGCACTGTGGCAGCCACCACCCATATAACCAAGGAACTTCAGCCCTGAGAGGGCTACTTCGTGAGGGTGACAGCTGTTAACAACAGGGGCCACAGCCAGCCCACAACCCTGGACAAGTTAGTGCAAGCCATGCCCGTTCCTGGTGAGTGCTGTCTCCTTCCCATAGCCCTGGGCCTTCCAGAGAGGACCTGTGAGCAATATCCATGCACTTGCTGAACCAGTATCCCCTTCTCCAGTTGAGTGAAGTAACATTTATTAAGCATCTAGTATGTGCTAGGCAGTGGGCTAGATAGGCATTTTCAAACACGTTCTCTCATTTACAGCTCACAGCAATCCAATGAGGCTAATATCTGTATCCCCAGTTTACAGAGGAGAAAACCAAATCAAAGGAACTTTGCCCAGAGTCTCACCACTGATGATGTGGCAGAACCAGGATTTAAACCTGAGGACTCTGACTCCATAGTCAGTGCTCTCTCCAGGATCCCTACTGCTTCCTAAGCACAGCCTAAGAAGGCACAAATGCTACTCAGCTCCTGCAGTCCATGTTTGGAACTGAACACGCCCTCGCTCCCTGTTCTCACAGGGTGAACTCTCTCTCCCCTTGGTCTTTAGTCACCAGAAGCAGCTGACCTGTCTTTGATCCAAGCTGACACTGAGCCATCCCACTGACCCTGGTTGTCCCTGTGACAACAAGGGGACATGTACAGTGAAAAGCATACTGCATCTCACCTGAAAAATCAAGGAGTTGGATTAGTTTTCCTCTGTCTTCCTCTGTTCTGGTCTAACCCTAACCCTCTCCCCAGTGGCCTCCTTCTCTCAGCTCCTGTCCCTTTGCTAATATGTCCCTATCAGCTCCTGCAGCTTTCCCCCATGATGCTTCTCTACTCCCTGCCCAGTTCCTTCAGAGCCCCAGTTCCAGGGGACTTCCATATCACCTGTCAGCCCAGCCTTCCCTCTCCAGCCCTGGGGCTGGGGCCCTTCTGCAGAGGGAGGTGATGAGCCATCTTGTGTGTTCCAGTTTGTCCCAAGTTCCTGATTGACTCAAGCAAAAAGGACTCGCTGACGGTCAGGGCTGGGGACACCCTTTGCGTGCCTGTCTCCTTTGAAGTGAGTACACCTAGTGGGATGTGGGGAGGGAAGCCTGAAAGGCCAAGGGAGCCAGACTCAGCCCTGAGGTGTGAGGTGCTCCTTCATTTCCTGTTCATTTTCTGCTCCTGGTCAGTGGCCAGGACTTGTGCTGGAAATTAAGCCAGACATGAGGAAGGAGGAGCCCCGACCCCCCTCTGCCCCCACCCCTTGAAGGCACTGCCCTTACCTGGCCCCTGCAACCAGCCTACAAATCCCTCTAGTGGTAGCTTCTGGGACTGCACTTCCAAACTAGGGTGACCACTTTTCTGCAATTCTCCTTAATGTGGGAGTTCAGGGGGCCTGCAGGGTGGGTAATCCCCTTTGATTTCAGAATGTATTTTATGCAAGCACATAGCCTGCATTTGACTCAGAATGATCCTCAACCAACACCACCTGACTCTGTGTATAGTATAGCAGTACAACGTGGTGGTTAAAAGCCCAGACTACCTGGATTCAAATTCTGACATCATCGCTCACTAGCTGTTTAACTTTGGACAAATATCTTCACCTCTCTGTGTCTCGGCTTCCTTGTCTGTCAGATGGGGATAATATCGGTAACTTATCTCAAAGGGTTGTTCAAAGAATTAGGGAATTAATTCATGGAAAGCACATAACCAATGCCTGGCCTATGGCAAGCACCCGATATGTTACTTATTATTATTAAAATCATCATCATCACCATCATCATCCATATGGGAAGTTCATAAGTTGCAGAGCCAGATAAAAATCCAAATCTGTCTAACTCTAAATTACATGTTCTTGACCATTAGAGCATAATAATGAAAATGATAATTTTGAACTATTTGATATACCCTGAGTGTTTACCATGTCCTACATCCTATTCTCTTGTGCTTTCCATATATTGTCAACATCCTTAGCCCCCAGGAAAATATCATGAGGTAAGTTACTATCCTCGTCCCCATTTGACTCTGCCATCTGAGTGCCAAGGGTCTCACGGGGCAGCCACTGTCTAGACAGGGAGCCCCAAGTCATCCTCCATGTGGTCTTGGGCTCCAGGCTCCCCTCCCGATTCCCCCCACTCCCATTGAGTCCCCCTTTGAATCTAGATCTACTTATGTTTTCCAGCTTAAAATTTTACAATAGCAACTCAGTGCTTACAAAATAAATTCCAGATGTCTGTATGGGCATGACCTGGAGGGCACTCAACATTTTTGCCTCACCTTCCCCTTCCAGCTTCATTCCCACCTGCCAACCCACACTCCATCCCTACCAGCCCTTCCCCAAACAGGCACTTTCCCACCTCAGTTTTTGCTCAAACTGATCTCTCCTCCCAGAATGCTATTCTCCTCCACCCCAGTTTAAGCCCAGCTTAAATGTCATCGCGTCCACCAAACACCTCAGTCCTTCCTCAGTCCTCAGTCTTGTCTTTCCCTCCTCTTTGTCCTCAGGCCACCCCCATGCCTGAGGTGACCTGGATGAAGGACGGCTTACCCTTGCCCAGAAGAAGTCTGGCCACCACCAAGGATGGCCTCACCCAGCTCCTGATTCCTGCAGCTAGCCGCTTGGATGAAGGCCTGTACACTGTGATACTGAATCTGCAGGGAAAGGAGGCTGCCTACAACTTCCACGTTAAGGTGGCAGGTGAGGCAGGCCCAGGCCGGGCTCTAGACGCTGGCTTGACCACTCGCCAAAAGCATGGAAGTTCCCATCTGGCCTGGTCATAGGGCTCGGCTATACTCCCAGGCCTGGGGACAACACCAGCAACCTTTCCTAGGTGCATGAAGGAAGAAGGGAGGGAAGGAGGGGGATTCCTGAGGGTGTTTACTTGCCCTTACACCTCAGGAACAAAGGGGCAGTTGATTAAGCCACACCTCCTCACCTGACCCCAGTTACTCATTTTCAGTCAATGAGCAGAGGCCTCCACCACCCTTACAGCAAGCACTTCAAAGGACCCAGGGGAGGTTGTATGTGGTCCTGGTACAAGATAAAGTTTGGCTCCATTGTGACTCTCATGCAGCCTCCTCTTCAAGAAGTTTCTAGATATTCAGAAATGATGAAACAGACTGACAATGAGAGCTCTGTGACCTGGTTTTGTGAAAGCCCCGCTCTGGAAACAATGCTACATATTCTATGTCATTTTACTTAAAAAACACTGAAGTGAATTAAAATTATTTTTGGAGTGTTGTCCATCCCCTAGAGATAACTGTAGACCCCTGGCGGAGCTTTCTCTATCTCCAGCTACCAGTATGGCAAGACTGCATTCCCTAAGGACCCCTAGAAGACTTTGGGGGGTTGGGGGAGGACAGCAGCAGAAGCCCAGGGGTGTCTCCAGGCATCTGGCTGGGTCCCCAGAACGCGGGCCCTCCGTGCCGCCTTCTCCTGCAGCATGCCCGCAGGCGCCCGGGCCCATCCGCCTGCAGGAGAACGTGCCAGGGACGGTAACTGCAGAGTGGGAGCCCTCTCCGGACGAGGCCCAGGGCATCCCGCTACACTACGCGGTGCTGACGCGCTCCTCCGCGCACGGCGCCTGGCGGGAGGCAGCGGACCGCATCCACACCAACCGCTTCACCCTCGTGGGCATCCTCCCCGGCCACGAGTACCACTTCCGTGTGGTGGCCAAGAACGAGCCGGGTGCCAGCAAGCCCTCGGACACCACCGCGCCCTGGTGCATCCCCCGGCAGCGAGGTGAGTGGTCCCTCCTGCCTCATGGGCCTCTGGGAAAGAGAGGAGCAGCCAGGGATGGGGGCTCGGCGGCCTGCTCTCCACGCTGCTGGACAGGGGTGTGTGGGTGGAGTCTTGGGGGCAGCAATGACAGAGAGGGAGGGGGGATCTTCTAAGTGAACAGCTGGACTGTGAGTCAAGCCAGCAACCAGGAGCTGCTTCCTGCCTCCTGTTCAATACTGGTAAACTGATGTGCACTGTGTCCCTGACTCAGGGTGGGCCCCATCTCCGTGGGGACCACAGGAGGGGCCATGGGGTGTCTGGGTGTCTAGGACGCGTTTGGGTGGATTCAAGTGGCAAGCAATAAGACAAAAAGAAGTTAAAAGTGTATTTTACAGTCAAATAGATGTGGACCTTTCAAAACTCACCAGAAAGAGTAGGTTATAAATGGGATGTATGGTTTCATTTTTATAAAACACAAAATTGTCTGGAAGGTTCCACACCAAAATGATAAGGGTGGTGATCTATAGATAGTGAAATTATAGTTCATTTATATTATCCACCAAGAACTTACAGACTGAGCTGCAAGGTGACAAAAGTGTTTTTTTTTTGGGGGTCTCAGAATTGCAATTTGGGGAACACAGATTCGGGGCGCAACCCAAACTGTGCCCCATCTTCGGGCTTCCAAGAAAGGGTTTTTAAAGAAAAAGATTATATAAGTTGTATGTAAAGAATAATGATTGGTGAGTATTTGGGGCTTTTCAAATGTCCTTCAAGTTGGACACTTTATTGATTTCTTTATCTTGTAGTCGTTTCATGGCGTCCAGAAGTCCTCAAACACCTTGTTGCTTGTGGGTTTGCATGCTTTGGCAATTTGTGATAGCTGGCTGAGACATGCACAAGAGTGACTTCCTGAATGGTCTCCCGGCTCCATCTGAACTCTCTCAGCCATAGGAACTCCATTTCATTTCTTTTCTCGATATCCTTACTCCGTTTGATTCTTTATGTTCTAACTCATCCACAATGAATGCATATTAGCTTGTGGTAAAATATATATATATGTATTTTAAGAAAAGGATAAAAAGTGAATCAAGTCTTGGAAGCCAAATTGCAAGTAAGGTGTAGCAGATGGCTACCTTTCCAAGTAGGCACCTAAGTAGCACCACATGCTTGCTCCTTCCACCCTTGCTTTGGCCAGACCTCCCCCATTTTCTGACCCTCCTCTCTCCCCTGCTTTTCACCACAGATAAGTTTACAGTGAAGGCTCCAAGCTGCCGGGAGCCCGACCTGAGCCAGAAGCCCCGGTTCCTGGTGGGCCTGCGGACCCACCTGCTGCCTCAAGGCTGCGAGTGCTGCATGAGCTGCGCTGTGCGGGGCTCGCCCCGGCCTCGCGTTACCTGGTTCAAGAACAGCCAGAGCCTGGAAGGAGACCCTACAGTCTACAGCACCGACGTGCTGGGCGTGTGCTCCCTCGTCATCCCCAGCGTCTCCCCTCAGGACAGCGGCGAGTACAAGGCTGTGGCTGAGAACAGGCTGGGCCAGGCTGTCAGCACAGCCACGCTCATTGTCATAGGTAATGGTGCCCTGGCAGTGAGCCACGCTGGCAAGGGTAGGGAAAGCCAGAGGAGCAGCTGCCACCCTGCCTTCGGGGAGCCCCTGCTAAAGGGGGGGGGGGCTGTCCCCACTCTAGAGCCACTGGGCTGTAGCAGAAGCCCCAGGCCGAGGGTCAGAGGACCAGAGTTCTCAGCCTGGGTCTACCTAAACTCTCTGCGAGTTAGCCGGGCCCTCAGGGGGCCTCCTGAGGCCTTGATTTGTCCATTTGTAAGGTAGTTGGACTAGGTCAGTGATATATAACCTTTGGTTTAAGGGGCCACGTACTGCCCACCTCAGCTTCCCTGTATGGCCTTGCAACACATTTCAAGATGAGATATTAAGAGGTTTCTTCTGGGTTGTCCTTCCTAAATATGACCAGATGTGGACATTTAGTGCCTAAAAAGCTTTGCTGATTCTCTCATTGGTAAGGTCCTTTTCAGTAAAGCAAATAATATATGTTAATAAGAATAGTCTTTCTCCTATAGTTCTTTAAACATTTTATATTTTGAATAGCAAAAAGAAGTAAAAAGTAACCCCCGAACATATTTAATTTTTCAGAATTGACATTTGTGCAAAACAGTCTTTTAGCCCTGGCCCAGCTATGTCTTCTTTCTGGGGCATTTAAGCTGTGGCTGTTAGGAAGCCATTCTCAAAGTGCCCTAGCTTATGCACACACTTAGTCCTGGAAAGAAGCTGGTGGATGAAGGTGGCTATGATTACCAGAGGGGCCAGGGAAGGATGTGGTGGCTGTGTTGGCTGTGGATTTGAATCCACGCACCCTGAAGACAGAACCTACAGGCCTAACCCCCTGGGGTTAGCTCCTAGCCCTGCCTCACTCCAGGATGGGCCCGCCCCAGCCCCACAGCCACAGGATGGATGACGGACCCCGAAGCTTCACTCTTGACACCAGGGGAACGAACCCCACGGGACTGGAGGCCACTGACAGTGCCCAGGCCCCATTGAGATGGGAGTGAGGTGGCTAGAAGGACATTTTTCTTTCCTCAGGAAAGAAAAAGAAAAGATGGGCATGGGTGGGTGTTCAGCCTTCTGGCCCCAAAGAAAGTCACTGGATGGGGTGACACTGAACCTCCCCCTCTCTCACCATTTGGGCTGCTTTTCCACTTCAGGAGATCCATTGAGAACTTGTCTGCAGGATGTAGGCCAACTCCTTGGTTTCCTGGTGTGGGCCCCGTGGAGGGAGGCAGGGAACAGCTGGACTTGCTGTGACCACAGGGAGGGCAGATAAGGGAGGTCAGAGGACCTGGGTGAGGACTAGGACATCATGGGTGTGTTTTAGGCAGAGGGGGTAGGGGTAGGGTGCTTTCTGTATTTTTCTTCATTAAAACAGGCTAATATAGGCAAATCATTTGCAAATTAACTTGGGGTTGATGTATTGGAGGAAAGAGTCCCAGTGTAAAGCCTTTCTAACAGGCTTGGGTTGGAATGGATGTGCTCTGACTCTAGGGAGGAATTGAGTCAGAACTGGGCTCTTTTTCTCCAGCCCAATACTGCACAGCCAATAGCAAGGGCAGGAAAAGCAAGAAAGGCTAGAAGGGCTCCTGGAGGACAGGCCTCCTTCACTCCTGGCCAGGGTCTCCCATGCTGCTCTGACTGGCAAAAATCCTGTGAGCAGCAGGGCTGGAGGCCTCTCTGGGGGTTGTGTGTGGGGAACACTGGGCCAGGGCAGCCAAGGGCTCCCATGTACCTGTCAGTATCCCAGGGCCAAAAAGAGTTTGGGTTCAGGAAAATCCTACTCCAGGATCTGCTCTGTGGGCCCCTGTCAGAAGGGGTAGGAGAGAGCCCATCAAATGTGAGAGGATTTAACTCTGCCTCAAGGCCCTGAGGGGCCCCTCCTCACATTCTCCATACCCCCACTATCCGATGTCCCCACTTCCTGGGAAGAACCTCTGCGTAACCTCTGCATAAACCTCCACCGCCCATAAGCTCTCACCATCCACCACATTCCCCCTGAACCTCAGGTTCTCAGGAAATACTCTGGCATTTCCAGGGACCGAAGGAGTGGGGTCTAGAGCAGGCCAAGCCTTTCCATCTTCCCGGAAATCAGCTTGGAGGCCCACCTGGTCACCTAATGAGCTGGAACATGGCCACCTCTTCAGTCAGACCTGGTTTCTGCCTCCCTCACACTCAGATTGCAGGCCAGACCCAGGAGGGAAGGAGCATGAATCAAAGGACAGGGATTGAGGATGGATGTCAAAAACACCCTCCTGAAAAGGGGGAGTATGTGACCCAGAGAGAGGTTTCTGAATTGGAGAATTCATCGTCCCTCTAAAATAAACCAAACATCCCCAAACAGAAGCAGGGGGATGGACCAGAAGACCTTCATTTCTGTGCCTGTGTAGGCTATGGTTCATTCCAGCCACCACCCAGGAAACCTGCCAGGAGCTGTTTTCCTAAGGATTTCTCTTGCCATCTCTACCTTGCTTGTTTTATTTTTTCTCTCAAGGCTCTTCATTCTTACCATAGCAGGTCAAAACCAGGGCCATGGGAAGAGAAGGAAGATCTCAGAAACCAAGAGTCAGGGGCTGGGCACCTTGGCCGAGATGGCGCTGTTCTCACGGGTGCTTTCCATGCTGCAGGGTCCTGGAGGTGGGGTGAGAGCAGGGCTTCCCACCCATAGGCTGTGGTGTCAGACATGGGGAGAAAGAGGGAGGAGTGCCCAGCGGTAGTGACTCAGTACCCTTGGCATGCCTGATCCTGAGTAAGGGCTCTTATAGCAAGGATGAGAGGAGAGTCCTTTCTGCACCCACAAGGGTGGGTGAGGACCTGATCTTCTAAGGAGATACAAGAACAAGAGGCAGTAACTCATGGTAGCTTCATGAGATGTCCTGATTCAGTTGACAAGCCTTGAGCAGGCTCTGTGGAGGAAGATATGCGGATGGTTCAGACATGGGTCCCACCCTCAAGGTACCTGACTTCTGGAAGGGAGAAAAGACTTGTATACCAAGAACCATAATCCAAGGTAGAAAGGGACACATACTGCAAGAAAGGCATGAAGAAAGTGCTGTCGAGTTCCGAGGAGGGAGAGATGCTGCATGCGGAGAGCATTTAGGAGGACTTTCTAGAGTGGTAACATCTTTGAACAATAAATAGGAACTGCACAGGCAGAGGTGGGGAAGATGTACCAAGCAGGGAGAACACAGGAGCAAAGGCATGGAGTCAGGAAAGCACAGACTGGGTTTGAGCATGGGCAGGTGGTTTAGTTGGACAATTCAGGGTGACCTACATAGTTATCACAGCCCTTCAGATCTCATGCTGAAGGGAGATGATCCTGGACCACATGTACAGGTCTGTGTGTGCAGGGTACCAACCACCGCGTAGGCAGGATTCCTGCCCTTGGCAGCTCCTGGGATGAGCAGAGGCCTGGAGCAGTGGAAAGCAGTGGTCTCTTTTGATAGTGGACCACAGAGTGCTAACATCCATCCCAGGGCAAGGAGGGCGGTGTCCCTGGGAGGGGGCTAGCTTACTGCTCTAACTGGGGTAGGATATGAAGGAGAGAGACCCATCATGAGCATTTTCATTCTTCTCCACACAAAGCCAAAAAAGCCCGTGCCAGACAAGTATATTGAATCTGAACATGAATTTACAGATTTGAAGACTAGTTCTGCTACTTACTAGCTGTGTGATCTCCAAAAAGTTCTTCAACCCATCTAATCCTCATTTATACTAAGGATATAGACGATTAAACAGCTCAGCTAACAAGCTTGAGCTAATGGACACACGTAGACCAGTGCACGCAATAACTGGAGAGTAACATTCTTTTGAAGCACATGTGAAACATTTATGAAAATTACTGTGTGCTAGGTCATAAAGTTAGCCTGAATAAATTTCATATTAGTGGTATCATGTAGCCCACATTGTTTGGTGACAATACACTTAAGCTGGAAGTCAATAATAAAAGCTGTATAGAAAAAATCCCATACATACGGATAAATTTAAAGCACACCTCCCCCTGCCATACCCTCGCTGCCCCCAAAACACACCTTTAAGCAATATAATGATTCAAAGAAATAAATAAGAAGAGGCAAATTTATAGAACTAATCAAATAATAATACTATTTATAATACAAACACTATGTTTCAAAACTTGTTGGACCCAGTTGAAGTCAAAGTAGAAAAAAAAATTATAACTTACAGGCTTACTCTGGAAAAGAAAAAAGGCTCAAACTTGATGAGATAGGGTTCCATAGCAAAGACAGTTTCCCACAGTTAGGTATGAACCTATAGCTGAGTTCAGGCCAATGGAATATGGGCAAGATTGATGTGTATAACTTCCAGGGCTGATCCCTAAAACCACGTGTGCAATCATCCATTCTCTCTTCTTTCATCTGCCAGAGGAATGTAAGGATTCCTTTGTGGGACTCTGCAGCCCTAGCGTGAGATGGAGCCAGCTGATGAAAGAGCTCACGTTCCTGATTTCATGTGGAGCAGGGTCCTCTGTGCCAATCCACAGGATTGTGGATTGTGATATGAGAAATAAACCTTAATTGTATTAGGCTGCTGAGTTTGGGAGGTTATTATCACAGTTAGCCTACCCTGGCTAATACAGCAACTAAAATTTAAACAATGAAAAAAAAATCAGCAGAATAAATTTAAAGAAATTAGAAGAAAACAATGCAAACAAGAGCAGAGATTAATGAATTAAAAGACAAAGTAGGGGGAATAAGAAAACTTAAAAATTGTCTTTTTGAAATGACTAATAATATTGACAAATCTCAAGGAAAAAGGAGAGATGGCAAAATAAACATTATTAGAATGAAAAAGAGGTTGTAATTACAGATTCAGCAGAAACAAAAGATACTATTTAAAACCATAGGTTAATACATGGAAAATTTTGATGGAATGGATGAATTCCTAGAAAAAATGATTTACCAAAACAGACTCAAGAAGAAATAGAAAACCCAGATAATCCAATATCATTTAAAAAATACAATTGGTAAACATTTTCCCACAAAGAAAACACAGCCCAGAGGTCTGTTAGGTTAAAGGCTTTTCCAAATGTTTGAGTGCAGAAATACCACTTTGAGTGCAGAAATACCACTGAAGCAAACTTCAGCAAGTTACTTAATCTCTCTGAACTTCTGTTTCCTTCCTTATTTTATAGAGATGAAGATAATAATAGTACTTTCTTCACAGATTTGTTGAGAGGATTAAAACAGTTATATATTAGTAAAACACCTGGAACAGTTCTTACATGTGGTAATACGTTTGCTATTATTATATTAGTGAGTTAAACAAAAGAAAACAAAACTCTTAGCAAAGTGAGAAAAGGAAATGTCCTTAATTTTAGGAAGGCATCTTTGAAGATCCACAGTAAACATCATAATTAATGATGAAATGTTGAAAGCATTCTCTTTAAAGTCAGGAGGTAGGAAAACACCTACTGCCATCATTTATAGTTAACAGTATGTTAAAATTCCTAGCCAGTGCAAGAAATAATAAATGATTGTATAAGATTTGGAAAGAAAGAAACAAAACTGGGATTACTTGCATATGATATGTCTTCCTATATAGAAAATGCAAACTAGTCTACATATAAGTTATGCAAATTACAGGAATTTAACAAGTGTTCTGAATAAAATGTCCAATATGCAAAAATTCATTTGTATTTGTATAAACAGCTACAGTCAATTAGAAAATATAACTTTAAAAAGCTATCATTTAGGGGCCTGGCTCCCCTCCCCGGCCCCGACGGGCTGGTGGGCTGCCCTGAGGAGGCGGGGAGGGGAGGACTGGGCCGGCGGGTGGGTGGGCGATGATGCCGAACTTCTGCGCTGCCCCCAACTGCATACGGAAGAGCATGCAGTCCGCCCTGGCCTTCTTCAGGTTTCCGCGGGACCCAGCCAGATGCCAGAAGTGGGTGGAGAATTGTAGGAGAGCAGACTTAGAAGACAAAACACCTGATCAGCTAAATAAACATTATCGGTTATGTGCCAAACACATTGAGACCTCTATGATCTGTAGAACTATACATTTTGCAGAGGCATCAGAAAACTAAATAATGATTGGGTTATTTTATTTCTCAAAATTAATTGAAGCAGATACTTGTGAAGTCATTGGGAGAGTCCTTATAGGACAGTTCTTCGAGATAATGCTATACCAACAATATTTGATCTTACCAGTTATTTGAGCAATCCACATAGTAGACACAGAAAATGAATAAAAGAATTGGGTGAAGATGAAATCAGGACACAAACAGAAAAAAATTGATGAAACTTCTGAACAGGAACAAAAACATAAGGAAACAAACAACAGCAGTGCTCAGAACCCAAATGTAGAAGAAGGGGGTGAAGAACAGGATGAAGATATTTTACCTTTAACCCTTGAAGAGAAGGAAAACAAAGAATACCTAAAATCTTTATTTGAAATTTTGATTCTTATGGGAAAACAAAACATACCTCTGGATGGGCATGAGGCTGATGAACTCCCGGAAGGTCTCTTTATGCCTGATAACTTTCAAGCATTGCTGGAGTGCCGA
>PVKY010003153.1:0-22674 GCA_004027775.1 Bradypus variegatus | reverse complement strand
GGGGGTGCTGTCTGCCCGTCTGGTCCCTCAGCTGCCTGGCTGTGCCCAGCTGCTCCTGGACAGGGCAGCCACGGTGAGGGGTTCATGAGAGCAGCCCCCCGCACACAATGCCTGCACCGAGGGAGCGGGCTGGGTGAAGGCATAGCAGGTCCCTTCCCGGCAGGCCTAGGTCTGCCCCCTGGAGATGGGGCCTCCAGGAATTCATCCAGACGGGTGAGGGGGGCCAAGAGGAAGGGACAGGAACAGAAGTAAGACGTCCCCAAAGGGCCCTCACCCAGAATGTCAATTCTGGAATCATGGAGACATATGACATTAAGAGCAAAAGTGAATGAAACGTCACATGGCTACTGATCACCCTCAAGACCCTTAGATGACCTTCAACAGACACAATTTCCTTTCCGTACATGGGACACACACACACACACACACACACACACACACACACACACAGTCAGTGAGATATCTCCGACAATCCCTAAACTTTCTAAATAGACTGAAACTAATGAACTAACTGTACCTCAAGTTAACAACATAACCACCTAGGATTTAAAAGACATGCCAAATTCTCAGCAGAGAAGTTGTCCCGCCCTTGTACAAACACACTTCTAAGGACAAAAGGATCTTGAAAGCCATCCTGGGTTTTGTGCAGTGGACTCGCCATCAGAGGAAGACGGCTGCTTGTACTGGGGCCTGTTATGTGCGCACAAGGACAGAGCCGATCAGTGCGGGGGCCCACAAGACCCAGGGCTTGAGAGCTGGCCTCCAGCCTCCAGCCTCCAGACTCTGGCACAGCTCAGGACACCACAAAGTGCTCAGCCAAGCCAGGTGCAGAGGCTTCTCCAGGACAACCGGCTCCTTCAACAAGGGAGCAAGTCGTGGACAGACAGCTTCCTCCAGTCCTTTCCCCACCTCCCAGGAGCCAGACACAACCTGGGTTCTAGGAGGCAAACAGGCACGGGTCCCCCCAGGAGGGAGCCGCCAGCCCCGGCTGCAGCACCACGCAGCGGTTCACGGCCACCAGTTCCCGGAGCTGAAGCAACTCCCAGCCCAAGAAGGCTGAGGGTTCACAGAAGTTTTGTTTGCACTGAACTTGCGACTGCTTGCTTAACTGGGGCGTGGTGTCTGTCACGGAACTGAGAAGGTTGTTTCCTCTGCTCCTGTGGGGTATGTGACGACCGCAGGGCACTCCCCCTCCAGACCCAAACCGCTGCCCAGACACCCACGCACCACTAACACCAAGACCTCGGCCGTAAGTCACCAAGACATAAGAGCAACCTCAACGTGAATTTCAGAATAACGACTTGCCCCAATGTAACAAATGCATGTTAGGAAATTAAAAAAATAGTGCCCCAAATCTTGGTGGCTTGGCCACCAGCATGCTCAGGAGACAGCTGTGGCTCAGGCACACTGCAGCTGTCCCTGGTGACCAGTACACCTGCCCAATGGGCCCCCACTGCAGCTCCACTAGCACCCCCAGCACCAGCTCAGAACCAACATTTACGTCCAGCCCGAGCGCCCAGAAATGACTCACCTTCTCCCGCAGGATCTTCTTCTTGCCGCAGCCTTCACAGGTCAAGGGCACCTTCGGGCAGACTTCAGAGTGCGCCTGAGAGAAGCAGGGATGTGACCTGTGAGTGCCCGGGGGCGGGCCGGGTGGCACGGGCGGCCCAGGCGCCCCAGCATAGGCTGTGGCCGGGACCGCTCAGCCCACGCCCGCTGCTCCACAGGGCCCTGTCCATCCACAGCTCCCTCAGGTGGTCTGTGTGGGGACCCCGGCCCTCTGCGACAGACAAGGCTCAAAACCAGGTTCAAAATGGGAGCCCGCCCACAGGGGCTTCTGAGAAGATCAAAAACGTTCCTTCTTCGTCCCGAGCCTCCAGGGCAAAGCAGACCGTCGGAAGGACCCACAGCTTTGGAGGCACAGGGCTGGCTCAGCCACAAGGTCGTGAGCCGCTGGTCGGCCCTAACGTCCCCAGAAAGCCGTGTGGTGGCGCAGGAGCCCGGCCCCGCAGACGGCTCTGGAGAAGACAACCCAGCCCCAGGACCAACAATCTGCAGGACCCAGAGCAGACAGACAGACATGCTGGGGAGCAGAGAACGCAAACTGCAGAACCTGAAAAGCAGGAAGTTCTGCAGGACAGAGGCCTGGCCTCTCGGCACACAGACAGCGAGGAAAAGGGGGTGCCAGCAGGAAAACTGCCGCAGATGCAGACAGAAGCCGACCGGCTGAGGGCAGCGCGCGGCTCGCCCCGAGCCCAGGGGCGTGGGTGGCCGAGAGGGCACTCAGCGTGAGGGCTGGGGCTGAGGGGTTACCTAACGTTCAGCTGTGACAGGCCCTTATGGCTCTGTAAAAGTAAGAGCATCCCTGCTAACACACACCCTGAAGTTTTCCAACACGTCACGCAGCAAAACCTCGAGACGGCCATGGGCCTCATCTCACCACCTACTCTGCGTCTGTGTCTGAAATCGACTAAAACACAAACGTTTTCTGGAACGTGACTTGACCTTAGCTGCATGCCCAAACTCTTTCCCACCAGGACCCCTCCCCAAGCTGCAAGGGAAGGGCTGTGGCCACACTGACAGCAGCTGAGGGGCCAGGCCAGCATGGGGCGACCCCTCGGAGCCGGCAGCCGTCCTCCAGCAGCCCACAGCCTCACCATGACACTCGTGGCCCCACCTGGTGCCCACCCCGCCTAGTGCCCACCTCACCTTGGCGCCCGCCCCGCCGCAGGGTGCCTTGCAGTGTCTGCAGCTGAGGCTCCTCTCTGGGCACTCAAGCTCCGCGTGCCGCTCCTTCGCGCCCAGGCGCACCACACCCTTGCAGGCTGGGCACTCGGTCAGTGTGAACGGGCAGCGCCCCTCATGGCAGCTCTGCGGCAACAGAAGGACACAGCATCAAGCAGGCACCAGGCAGGATGGTCCGGCAGCCGGCGCCCCTCCATGGCCGCTCGCTCCACCTGCGGGTTGCCGCCCCGTCCCACAGCAGCACGGCCTCTTCCGCCACCAGGGAACACCCCCCCAGGGCCATGTCCCGGCCGGCCCTCAGGGTCACAGCTCTGGAGGTCCCAGTTGGCCCCTCAGTGCAAGGTGCTGGCCCACTCGAGGTCAGAGGCTGGCTGTCCCAAGGAAGAGCTGCTGGGAGGGACCCCGTGCAGACCAGCCCCCAGAGAGCACAAGTGGACACCAGGAGGTCCCCATGGCCAGGCCCCTCCTGCACCCACCACCACCCGATGACAAGCCTGACTGTCGGCAGTGCCTCACTGTAGGCATGGGTGCACACAGGGACACAGCAGCTGACCTGTTCCCAGGGGCCAACACTCAGGGCACAACACAGACCAGCACTGGGAAAAGCTCTGCAGAGCAGGAACGGGGAGCCAGGAAAGGCTTCCGGGGACACCTCGGCTGAGCTCTGAAGAGCAGGGTGGGGCCTGGGGCCAAGGGAAGAGGGGCAGGCCCGGGCCTGGGGCAGAAGCGAGCGCAGTCCACAGAAAGGGGTGGCCGTGTGTGGCCAGGTTCCATGTGGACAGAGGAGTGGTGTGAGCTGACTGGGGCACCCTGAAAGGGTCAGCCCAGGGCTGTGTGGAGAGTGGGCTGAGACAGAGCAGAGAAATCATGCAGAAGCCCACCTGTCTGCTTGGACCTGAACGCCGAGCTGAGCAGGAGTGAGGTCCCTGCTGACACCAGGGGAGTGAGGACAGAACACAAAGGACAGATGAGAACCCTGCTGCCCAGGGCGGCCCAGGGCAGCCAACGGCAGAGGTGGCTTCAGCCAGTCAGCAAGCAGCACGTGTGCTGACAGCAGGGTGAGGTGGCGGGGAGGTGAGTGGGGTGCACCAGGGACGGTGGGAGAAGAGCGTGGAGGAGGGCAGGGCCAGGCTGCAGCTCTGGGACAGGCAAGGGCGAGGGCAAGCCCGGCCAAGGCCAGAGGAGCACCCAGGGGTGCTGGGCACCGCAAGGAGGATACGAGGGGTGGACTTCCTGCCAAGCTGACCCCTCCACGAGTGAGAGGCCAATGAAATGCAATGGGGATGGGCAGCCCGAGCCCCACAGACTGTCCCGAGACCCTGCTCCGACCCCGCCCGGGACAGGCAAGGGCTCTGTCCTGAGAGCTCTGTACAGAACCGGGGCAGGGTCAGACAGAGCCTTCCCGGCATGAACCACCCAGCAGCCACCTGGCGAGCACAGTAAGCCACTGCGGGAATAGACAAGGACAGGGGCTGCCCGGGGAGGGCAGAGGAGTGAGAAACGGGGGTGCACAGTGTTGGGGGGTGCAAGGGTGAGAGGGGCTGGGCTCTGGATGTGCTCCGAGGACGGCGAAGGTGCCAAGGGGCCACCTGTGCAGCTGAAAGGACCCCACAGGGCTCAGGCCAAGCCGCAGGAAGGAGCAGGAGATGGAGACAGGGCCGGAGGGACAGGTTGGGGGTGCAGCAGAGGCAAGCGGAGTCGAAGGAGCCCCGTCTGCTCCCAGCCACAGCGACAGCAGACAGTGGAGTGGGGACCTGTGAGCCGACAGGGACTGTCCTGCGGAAGGGGACAGCAACGGGGAAGGAGACGCTTCTGAGAGGCTGGAGACACCAGAGCCCAGGCGGAAGGTGGACTTGCCTGGGGCAGGCCCTGCCCCCTTGGACAGCGCCTCCACAAGACCCAGGCTGGCGGCTCCTCTGGGTACGAGGAACCCCCTTAGAGCTCTTGGAAGAGAGCGGGTTTCTAGAAAAGGCCGGCGGAGTCTGTAAGGGCAGCACCTGGGGCTTGGCAGACTGCCCCCCACTGCCCATGCAAAACATGGCAAAGCACAGCCAGCAGCGGGCAAGCCAGGCATCTGTCCTCCCATCACCAGGGTGGACAGGGCAGGCAGTACGGCCACAGAAAGCATCAGAGAGGGGCTTCCTTCCGCACTGCCAGCAGCTCCCAGCGCAGAGCTAGCTCACCGCGAGGTCCAGCACGTAGCACCAGGGTGGCCACAGCCCAGCCACCATGCGTGTGGAAGCACCAACACTCCTGTGGGGCCCCACTCTCAAGCCCCCAGAGGGACAGTGCCCTTGCCAGGCCAGGACACCAGGCTCCCAAAGCCCCCGTCTTCCCGGCCTCAGAAGGCAGCACTGCGGAACAGTTGAAAAATTTTATGGAGAAGGGGAGTCGGGCTGATCCTGTTGGGTCAAACCCGCATTCATATGGGCGTGGCAGGACGAGGGCCACTTCCAGCTGCAAAGAAGCAAGCAGCCCGGTGCTGCCACCAGGGCAAGGGGGACCTCTGCCCCCCACCCCGAGTGCCTGGTGGCCCTCCTGGGCACCCGCCCCAGACTGCTCCCCCAAGGCCTCACACACCCCACAGACAGGCACCAAGCGCAGCCCTCCTGGCCCTGCCCATCTCCCACCTCTTGCCTCCATCCCCCGCATTCTGCACCTGCCATGCAGTCCCGGCCCCTGGAGCTTTTGCCTGCTGGGCCCCCCCCACTGCCTGCCGGTCAGCGTCCCCCTGAAGTGGGACTTTCTAAAGGGACCAACTTCCCAGAGCCCCCGTGTGCCCCGGAACCCCCGCCATGCTGCCTCTGTGGTCTCCATGATGCTGCCCTAGGCCCCAACCCCCCACGGGCTACCATAGGATACAAAACCAAGCCCTGGGCCAGGTCGCATGCGCGTTTTAGGAACAGTTGGTTACCCGACCCACCAAACAGGGGCCTCAGACGTGACCGGAGCTTGTTGGAGATAAAGAGGGAAGCTCAAGTAGTTACGGTATTGTGGTCTAATCAAAATGTCTTTGTGGCACAATAAAGTATTTGCAGATGAAATGGTGTGTCATGCGTTTGCTTTAATCCAAGGCAGGAGGGGGGAGACAGACTGGCAGCAGGCTGGTACCTGCCAGTGCTGGGGGGACAGGGGCTGCCCTAGTCTCTGCTCAAACCTCGGGGGTCTAAGAATGCGGTGACACCAGCTGGCCCGAGCTGTCATGGACACCGCCTGAAAGCAAGAGGCCGCCGACCAGAGCCGTACGCGTCTTCTCCTCACCTGCCCCGCCTTGCCCAGCTGCCCAAAAGGAAGCAACATCGCACGAAAGTCAGAACCTGAACTAAATGTTCCAAGAAAACTGTCACCGCAGCTCTGGCTCCCGGGCCATGGGCCGGGACTACACGTCTGTGGTCGTCCCCTGCCTCTAAGGCAGCGGCACCGGCTTCCATCCTGCGCACTCCTGTCCCTCTCATGCCACCTTCTTGGGACCAGACCCCCAGCCCCTTGCTCACCGCTGGGCTCTGCTCCGCCCACCCGACCCCCAGTGGCGAGCCCGAGCGGAGGGGCTGCGGGGGTCGGCTCGGCTGTCAGCACCCAGCAGGCCCTCAGCAAATGACCATCTTCCAGTTGAACTGCAGTTTTAAAATCATTAGATTCTTAAAAAACACTGCACAAAAGAAAAACATCCAAAGGACTAAGAGGACTTCTCCCCACCCTCCCACATGCTTCAAAACCACTCAGGCCACCAACGCGCCACAACACTGACCCTCAACATTGGCACTAAAACTCCCACCCCGATGAGCTGCTTTCGGCAGCCTGGGGGGAAAACAGACACTGCTGTGGGGGGGAGGCCGCCCAGCAGGGTGTGGGGATGGGCTGCCCACTGCACACGAGGACATGCCTTTGTCCCAGGGCCTGGGAGTCTCAGAGCCGGGGGAGGTGGTGTCGCTGAGACCAGAGGCTGGCGGCCACCCAGAGCAGCACCGCCCTCCCACACGGCCACGCGGTGGCTCCCCTTGGGGACTTTCCAGAGCTGGTCGACAGCACGGCCAGGGACTTTCCGCTCCGCATTCCCTCCCCTGGCCCCAGAGGCCCCTGCTGCCTGCCAAGCCATCTGAGGCCGCGGCCCTGCCTCACGGCCTCCTGTGCGCCCAGGAGAGGAGACAGAAACCCCTGGGAAGGGCCAGGCCAGTGCCGAGTGGAAGCCTGTCCCTCCCACCTCTGCCTGGCATGGTTTCTCCCTCCAACCAGGGGACCCTGCCCCGCGTCCCCTCAGCTGCACAGCAGTGTCCCCCCAACGAACAGCCTGGCTGACCCCTTCCTCGGGTTAGGCAACACCCGCCCCAGAGCTCATGCCACCCTTGCAGCCTGACCCTCTGGGTCTTCAAGGTTTTCCAGCACAGGGCAGCCTCTGGCACCAAGACAGACAGCTCTGCTCTTACACCGCAGAAAGGGCATGGGCTTTGAGCTGGGCTCTGCAGCCCTCCCAGGAGCTCCGCTGGGAAGGGAAGCACGTGGGCACACTGCCTCACCAGGGGGTCCCCAGATGCAACCAAAGCTGCTCTTAAAACAAAAACCTACTCAGGGCCCAAAGAGCACAACTCAGAATCTGTCAGGACGAGACAGAGATGAGGCAGTTGGCAGGCAATCAGGGAAGAAGAGAGTGTGGGCAACTCCAAACTCCAAGCTCTGGCAGGTCAAGAGCAGCCCCAGGACCCTCTCGGCTCTGGCCCCCGACAACCACCCAGGCTGGGGCCTCCTCCCTGCTTCTCAGCTCAGCTCAGGCGTCCTAGGGCTGGCTACGGAAGGAAAGCCAGAATGCCCAGCAAACTATCTCTTACACTCTCCCACACACACGGGCTGGGCCAGACAGCATCAAGGTCCCCCCACTTTGCAATCCGGCCTCTTGCAGATTTTTTAAAGGGTGTTAGCTCAGAAGAAAATAAGAACAGGCGAGCTGGCCACCCCCACCGCCGGACATCAGGAAGAAGGCCTCCCTGGGGCCACAGAGTGAATGAGTGGCCACTTCTTCAAAGTGAGACGTCAGCAGAACTCAAAATAAGCAACATCCTTGTCAGAAGACCCCACACAAATAACACGCAGTGAGAAACCCAGTTTCCAAAGAGCTGCCCTTTCCCATTTCACGGGTGGCACTGGCTGACACAGCGCAAGGCCGGCGAGACCGCCACGTCCCTTCCCAGGCTGGCACTACTCGGCGCCGATGCACCCACCCTCCCGCTAGCCCGCCACAGGCCCACCGCGTCCCTACCTCACAGACAGGAAGGCAGCACGGTAGGCTGGGGACTCACACAAAGCCACACAGCTGGCACTGGCAGAAGCGGGACCTCACCCAAGCCACCAGGGCTTGTGCCTGCACGCCCCAGGACTTAAGAATTGAAGTGGACACAAGAAAGCGTTCTACCTCTTGGTGAGAAATTAAACAGCTTTACATGGCAATCGCCGTGAGGCGCAGGCCCTGATTGTTCCTGTTCCGGCAGCCTGGGACTTGGCTTGTGAGGGCTCCCCCCATGAAGCCCGCATGGGCTGGGCGCACCCACCGGCAGCCCGGAACCCAGCTTTACCTCGTAGTCCTTAATGGTGCCCTTCCAGGTGCATCCGTCACTGGGGCAGACAGCGGGCAGGCCCTCCACCTCCCTCCGCGCGGCATTATCCGGGAAAGCCTCGGGAGAGAAGCAGCCTCTGGTTAGACCTCCCGCTCCTGCTTCTGACGGGCACAAGCAAAGCACGTGCTGGCAGCGCAGGCTGACTCAGCCATCCCCAGAGAGGGAACGCAGCACTCACGCTTCATCAGCTCTCGACGCCGACCTCCCCAAACACAAACCTGGCCTGCAGCGGTTACAGGATATTTCTAGCTTCTGAAGCTTCATCCCACCCTCTGTGCTGCTAAAGGAAATTCCAAAACACTGTCTTGTCCGCTTCAACACTTTAGGCTTAAAGACATTCCACTCACCGAGCTGCTTTCTAGAATCGAAACGCCTTCTTCGTATATGCCCTCCTGGACACAGGCGGCACAGTTCTGTGGCCCAGAACTAACAGGAAGAGAAGAAAAAAGAAAAACCCACTAAGTCAAGAAAGAAATGAGCACCATCCTCCTCCGGTCCAAAAACCAAGCCCCCCAAAACTTCTCCAAGTTTTCTCATCTCTAATTTAAATCAACACCAAATATGAGTTAATTGTGTCCTTTTCTTTAAGATTTAAAATAGATAAAATGCTGATCTGAATCCTGAAACGGGTGCCTTACGCACGGCCCTGGGGTCAGACCTTCTCCGGGTAAAGGGCAGAGGGCGGCAAGGCCAAGGCCACCGTTGGTGACCAACACCCCACCCCAAGGCGCCTGTGTGTCCCCAAGGGGGCCCCTGCCTCTCAAATCAGCGCCCACGCAGACAGATCAGACCCTTAAACGTGATTCTGAATTTTCTAGAACCCATGTTAATAATGAAAACCACAGATGAAACTAATTTTAATGACATTCTACTAAACCCAGTATGACCAAAACATTACCACTTCAACCCATAACCTGCATTTGCGCTCCTTTCCTTGAAGGAGGTCTCCAAAGCCCAGCACGTGTTTAGCTTCCTCACCCTCCCTAACAGACTCCCACCTCCCGAGCGCTCGCAAGCAGGCTCATGGTGCACGGTGCACCCCGGCGACAAGCCCCAGCCCCCGTGCCCCCCGCACCTCAGGATGGCGGCCAGGCAGGAGGAACAGTAGCGGTGCCCACACTGCGCCTGGAAGGGCCGCCGCAGGACGTTCCTGCAGGCCGAGCACAGGTACTTGTCCTCCAACTTCGTCCCCAGGAGCGTCCTGGAGAAGCCAGGCTGCAGCAGGTCGAGCGAGCTGGGAGGGCTCACGCCAGCAGCTGCCATGGAGCCACAGAGCCTAGGGGAGAGGAGGGCAGGTCAGAGCTACTCCCGGGAGCCGCCTCCACCCCAGGGGGGCCCTTGGGGAGAACCCCCGGCACACGGACGGTGACAGCAGGCAGCGCCACACCGACAGGAAAGTCCAGGCCACTGAACAGACCTGTAAGGAGGCATCTCGGAACCTGAGCTGCCCCGTGGCACCGTGGAGACTAAGGTCTGGCAAGGGCAAAGGCTCACCCATGCCACAGGCTGGGGCTGGGTGCCGTCCCCCTGTCCGGCCCTCCCCAGCAGAGGCCAGGGCAGCCTGCCAAAGCCAGCAGGCACCTGTCAGGCCAGGCCCACAAAGCGGCCTCTCACCGCATTTCCTCCCACCTCAGCTCTGTGACCTGGTGCCAGACAACACCACTGCCACCTCCAGAGCCAGGCTGGGCATAGCCCGCCCACATGGAGGCCATGTCACTGCCCCGAGGGACGCCCAGACACGGGCACAGCCTGCGGGCACAGGTGTAAAGCACTCGCTCAGACGGGGATGGCCTCCAGGCTGCTAGGAGCCAGCAGCCACTCTCCAGCTGGCACACATCGCATCCGCTGCTGGGCATGAAAGGCACACCTCACACACCTGACCCCACTGGCACACAGGTGAGGGAGGCCAGTCGATGGTGGTCGAGCCATCGTGCTTCCAGGTAGCTCCCAACGTCCCCACAACAGGAATTTGAAGACAGTGATGGCTCTTAACAAGCCAGCCCGGGCAGGAGCCCCAGCTATCGGCCGTAGGCCCTAGACCACAGCAGCAGGAGGCCACCCTGGGCTCTGGGCCTTCCTGCAGACCCCCAGGAGCTGCCTGTAGGGCCACACGTTGCTCATCACATGGCCGAGCACAAAGCTCCAAAGCAGCCTGTGGCCAGCAGCCAGCCCTGCGACTCCAGCGCCCTCGGGGCCCCAGCGCCCCCAGACGATGCCCTCTGCTCCAGCTGGCACAGCCCACCCCATCCCCTGCTCCTTCCTCCAGATGGTGGGTACTCGCCCAGCTGCACCTGCACAGAGACCCCTCCCACTTGACCACGATCTCCCCCGGGCACAGAGCTCTTCATGTGTAGGAACCCACGAAAGAAACGGTGGCTGGCTTCTGCCAAGGCTGATGCCAACAGGGAGAGGAGACCAGGAGAAGACACCCCAACACCAGGGACGCCAGCCGGCTCCCACCCGGGCCTTGATAATGCCCGAACTCCTTTCAGCAGGAAAAGGGAAGGATGCAAGGGGAAAGGGCAGGCCACTGCCACCCCCAGACCATGCCTGCCTCTCTCCTGCCAGCTTCTCTGGAGAGACAAGGAGATGGGTGGCACTTACACCCCCAGCCCCAGGCCCCAGTGCTGTAAGGAGTCTGGGGCAGTTCGAGTAGGAAGGATTTCATAACTCCTGCCTGAAGCAAGGAGTTGGGGAGAGGTTGGCCTCCAACCTCACAAAGCCTGCTCAGGCCCAACGCAGAGCGGACACGACAGCACAGGCCTGTGCTGGGTGGCAGGTGCACCCGCTCCCAGGCGGGCCCTCCAGCCGCCTTTCCACATGCTCCCCTCCCCTCCAGGGCCCTGAAGGCGAGGGTGGTCTCTAACCAGGCTCCATCCGCTCCCACCCAGGACCAGAGCAGGTGGGAATCAGACACCCGCAGCCTCCGCCAAGGGAGACAGGACATGGCCTGATAGGTGGCTTCAGAATAAGGAAGCAGCGGTGGGGGCAGCAATTGCTCCCAGGCAGGTGAGCAGACGCCTTGGAGGACGAGCTGCCCTCGGGGACCTGGAGTCTGGCATCCTGGGAGAGGTGGGCCCACGCAGAGGGAGCCCCGGGCCGGCCCCAGAGCCAAGCCACAGGACTCCACATGGCAATTAGGTTTTCCAGCAAAGGAGACTGCATTTCTCTGACCAACCGTGAAGTTTACCTAATATGCCAATTTCCTACGTTTTCTGCAGCAGTGACGCTAACCCTGCCTGCCTCACACGGGCGCTTCACTCCATCTCCCCCCAGCCTTACGACAGGTGCCCACCCTCCCAGGCATGGCTCGGAGCGAGGTGCAAGGTGCCAGGACCCTCCCCAGGGTCTCCAAGCTTAGCTGTGCCCACTGTCCTTGTGTGGCCTGAGGACCCAAAGCGCCAAGGCCCAGCTAGCAGGGGCTTGGGACGGCCAGCAGCTGGGGACACGGGCTGGCCAGCCACCTGGTCTGGAGGCCATGCTTGAGGTCACCTGGGGCTGCCAACCCCCAGAGTAAGTGCAGCCACTCAACGCCATGGGGGTCTCCCATTCCCCCCAGGCTCAGTTTTGCCACCAGCGTCCCTGCAAGGGCTTCTCCGTCTCAGCAGAGACACCAGTCACAGGGGGCTCAGACCAAACTCAGAAGACTTTCTCAACTTTCTCGACTGCTCTTGCACTCCCCCCACCCCCAGCCAGGCCAGCCTGCAGTTCCACCTCGGCGCCCCTCCAGCACCCGAGCCCCTCAGGCCCTCCCCATGGGTCTGGGTGAGACCTCTCATGAGGCCGCCTCACCCCAGGCCTGGCCTGCCCCTGCTGGTAACCACGCCCCTCTGGAGGCATCCCCAGCCCCCCCCACACACACTTAGGGCTCTGTTCACCACCTGCCTCTCATGTCCACTCAGAAGAGTAACCAGTCAGTACTCAGGGAAGAACACGTCTTCAGGCACACGGGCTTTCCCAGCAAGCAAACTGGCTGACTACGAAAATGGCTATTTAATCCCAAGCAGTTTCACAAGCACCCCACACTCCGCACCGGCTCGCCAGGTCCTGCCGGCAGGGGCCTGTGGTGCCAGGGCACTGGGTGGGGGCACCTGCTCTCCCTGCCACGGGGGTGCACAGGCTCCCACAGGATTTACTCACCCATCCACTCAACCGCCAAGCGGCCTCGTGCACACACCTGTTAGGCATCCACGGGCAGATCTGGGCAGTCGGGGAGGACAGCCCACAGGCGCTTGGCGCCGCGCTGGCCAGAGGGGACGGTGGCGGGGGCCTGCTCACCCTGCCTGGCCAGGACGCAACCCTGGCCTGCAATTTCACCGCTGTGTGATCTGCTATGTGCTTCCACGTGGCCAACCAGAAGTTCTGAAAACGAGGCCACCCGCCTGACAGGAGCTGAGCTCATGCACCCCTCGCGCCTCTGCGGGCCACGGGCTCAGAAAGCACCAAAGTTCTCCAGGTCTGGGGATTGCCAGATGCGTTTTAGTTCCCAGCCCTGCTCCGTTAATCAGAAGACACCGCAAAGCAGGAGAGATGCAAAGAGTGGGGAGCTCAGCGTTCGCAGCTACGTTCACACAGGCGGGCGACGAGGCGAAATTAAACCACCATCGTGCTGGGGCAGGAGGACTGGCGGTGGCTTCCCCTCTTCTTCAGGACTCATGTAAGCATGTCCTGTGGTATCTCATGAGGGCAGCACTCTTCTCCCCATGGTGACATCTTCCAGCGGGGCAGGCTGCGTGGACAAGCACCCTCCCACCAGACCACGTCTTCTGGGGGGACTGCGCCCCTTTTATGGATCCATCACCTCCTCTCTCAGACAGAAAAGAACCACAAGAACAGCCTCTTTTCTTTGAGAAAAGAGAGAAAAGGTCACAACAGCCAACAGGGCAGCTGGCCTTTGGTGGCCATCCCCCCAAGTCCTTGCTTCCCAGAGCGACACTGGAGACCTCCCGTGCTGTGGCCATCGGCCACCTGTCCAGCTGGAGGAGCCTGCCCCGCATCATCACAGGGACACAGCGGCATGCCCCCACGGGGGCCTCTGTGCTCATGGGACGCCCCAAACGCATGAGGCAAGTCTCATCTTTAAGTCTATTTTAACTTTTAAGAATCGTAATACAAAACATCACAAGACTGCCCCTCCCCGACTGGGCTCTGGCCTGAATCCTCTGGAGCCCCCCAACGCCCTCAGCCCCTGCTCCGCAGCACTCACCATCACCAACACACGACTCGCTCGGTTAGTTCTCTTGATGTGGGCCGCCCACGCCCTCTGGGACGTCAACGTGTGAGGGCAGGGAGGGGGCGGAAGGGGCCTCCCAAGCATCCCCCAGAGCCCAGAGCTCAGTGCACATTGCTGAAGGAGAGCCAAGGACCCCAGCCCCATCCACCAGACTCACCCTGCCCTGGGCCAGCCAGCCACTGGGTCCCTTATCACCTCTCAGCACCCTGGGCCACGCCCAGGCTGCGACTTTGCCTCCACCTGAACTGTTCTCTCTCCAGCCCCACTACATATCCATCCCTAACTCATGACCAGTCGCAAAACCACCACCCCAAATGCCACCCACAGCCTGCTCTGGGCCTCGGGGACGAGGGCTCATCCCTGCTCAGGGCCACACCGGCTCTTGGCTCCAAGGACAGCACTGCCCTGCCTCCTCCGCTCCCTCCCAAGCAGCTCTCTGGTGGCGACAGCCCGGCGGGGAAGGAGCAGCATCCACACAGGTCTCCCACTCAGACACACGGATGCCGAGATGGACGGACACATCCTGGATGGAACTGGCGCCCCTGGGATGTGCTTCAGCCCTCCACATGGAAGCACAGTGCCAGGCCCCAGCCCAGAGGTGGCATGGCCACAGCACAGCTGCCAGCAAGGGCGAGGGGCTGGAAGCACTTTCTCCCACCCCACAACATTCCAATCGGTGCTCCAGCAAGAAACTGCAGGTGTTCCTGACACAGCTACTCCTTGGGGTCCCCACAGGAAGGACATTGAATTCAATTCCTTAAGAAGGGTTCCCTCTGGCTAAACGTCTGCCCGCTGCGCACCCACAGGGCTCCCTGCCCCTGGGCTGACCACACAGGCAAGCGCAGGCATGGTTGGCCCATCCCAGTGGCAGCAGGCAAAGGATGAGAGGTGGGGGGGGGGGGCACAAGGCCCTGAACTGGAGTGGGGTGTAGGGGTGAGGCCTGCAGGAAACACTCCCAGGCAGCCTGAAGATGAGGACATTATCGGGCAAAAGGCACATGAGCCAGTGGACAGAACATCCGAGAATGCCGCACCCTCACGGCTGAAGGCCTGCAGGGGCCTGGGTTTTATTCCAGGGCCACAGGGAGCCACAGGTCGGGGGGAGGCGGTGGCAGCTGGGAGGTGCTGGGAGGGCCTCCAGGGGCCAGGGCTCCCGCTCACCTCTGGCCCCCCCAAGGGCCGGTGTGCGCCTGTTAAAACGCATCAGGTCACACTTGCTGAGGCCAGTCTCCACTGCTCAGAAAAGGCTTTAAGAAAAGCAATTCTGGGGCTTTTTTCGTTTAACGCTCAAGAAAAGGCGAGACAGCGAGGTGTAAGTCACGCCTCTGGGGTCTCAGACTCCACCAGAAAGTAGGCCCAAGGTGCACGGTCGTGGCAGAGACTTGGCGCCCCGTGCCCGCTGGGGGGGGCTGCCCCTCCGCCTCCGCGCTGGGCTGGGAACGCCAGGCTCGGCACCCCCATTCACTCTCCATCAGCGGCCGTAGGAAACCGGGGGGCACACGCCTCCCGCCGCCCCAGCTCCCCAACACCTGCAAGCAAACAAGGGCTCCCACAGCCCCTGCGAGCGCCGAGTACCCCGGGCTCACGCAGACCTCGAGGCCAGGACGCCCGGCACCACGGCCTCCCACGGGGAGCGCGGGCGGGAGGGCCGGCCGGGGCGCTCCGAGTTGGGGGCCTCCCGGCTACGCAAACTTCCGGGAAAACACCTGCAGGCGGGGGTGAGGGGGCGACACAGCGGGGCACCGGGACAGGAACGCATCTGCCGGGCAGGTGGGGGGGCCCCGGGGGCGCGGGGAGGGAACGGCCCCGGGACCCCGCCGACCCCGCCCCGCGGGCTTTCGCGAACTTTCCCGGGCGGCGCGCGCAGACTTTCAGTTTCCGGCTGGCTCCCGAGCAACCGCCTCAGGCCGCGCGCGCGGGCCGCCCTGCCCCCCGCCCTGTCCCCTGTCCCCGACCCCGCCCCGTCCCCGCGCCTTGTCCCCGCGCCCCATCCCCGCAAAGCCCGAAGCCGCGGCCCGCGCGACTCACCCCAACGGTCCCCGCGCGCCCGGAACTGAGCGCCCGCCGGGCCACCGTCCCCGCTTCTGAGGGCCCGCCCCCGAGCCCTCCTGACGGACAGTCGCCGCGACCTACCGAGAGCGCGCAGGGAGCCGCAGCGGGCGCCGATTGGCCAGGCCCGCCCTTGCCCCAGGCCCGTCCCCGAGCCCGCCTGACTGACAGTCGCTGCAGCCCACCGCGAGCGCGCAGGGAGCCGCCGCGGGCGCCGATTGGCCACACCTGCCCCCGCCAGAGGCCCGTCCGCCTGACGGACTATTTAAGCCCGCCGACGGGCGTTTTCCGACCAGAGCGCCCAGTGGCGCTGGCTAAGTGGGAGTTTTTGTTTCTGGATTTCGTGGGGTGTCGGCGAGGCGGCGGACCTTCCGCGTGCTCTTCACTCCCGCGCGAGAAACCAGGCCCCTCCCACCCGAGTCTCCCGGATGCTCATGGAGGCGCGACGGCGGCAGGGACGTGGTCCCCGGCGCCCCTGGAGCTTGTGAGACCCGCCGGGACAAGAGGGGACGGCAGCGCTCAGCCCGCGCGCAGTATAGGAGGGCTCCGGCTTGGGCTACACTGGTGAGACAGAGTACGGAAAATGAACAAAACTTGGCACGCGGAGCGGTTCCTGTCGGGCACTGGCGGCGTCCTGGAGCCACGTGCTGGTGGCTGCACCAGACGCCGCTGAATTGTACACTGGGTCGCATGCAGTGTGAATTTGACCACAGTTTTGGAAAAGCAACGCGCAGTCTACGGCCAGGGAAACACAGAACACATCCACGGAGGCCTCTAGAGACGAGGCGGTGGTCTTGACCAGGAAAGGGGGCAACTCTTTGCCACGCCTCCCCCCACCCCCCACCCAGTTAGCTGTGGCCGGAGGCGCAGTTTCTTCCTCTCCGGAGGAGGCTGGGAAACAGAACAGCTACCTCGAGGGAACAGGGTGCCTGCGCTGGGGTAAAGGTCTGAGATGTTACCTCACTTCCTCCGTGAATCCTATGAGATGAGAGCTCTCGCCTCCATTTTGCAGAAAGGGAAGCCGAGGTTCCAGGAGGGGCACTGTACACCCAAGCTGCCCAGCTCCAGGAGGACGGTCCCTGCTGACCGTGGCCTGGCATTGCGCCTGGGACCATTCCGGGCTTCAAGTGGGAATTCCCTAACTACACACCGGGTGCCCGGATACCACAGACAGCCTTGCCTCTGATAGAACTCAGGCAGCGACTGCATCCGGTCGCTTCGCCCCATCCTAAGTTCGCCTCTAGCAGCCTGGGAGCATTTGGGGTCCCCACTGATGGGCTCTGGAGGGTCGGTGACTCATGGGCAGTGTGAGCCTCCTCCTGGCGCTGCCCGTTCAGGCTGCAGCAACCCAGCCACACATAGCACTTGTTACAGAGCTGCAGCAAGGAAAGCATGGCCTCCAGAGGGTCTCAGCCGGGCGAGGGCAGTGGGCCCCCCAGGAGGTCAGGCCTCACCCGTCCAGGAGCTGGGACCCTGAGGACCATCTCTGCCCCGTTCCATACCCAGAGTGATTTCCTGGGCCAGGCTGTGCCGTCGCCCTACCTGGAACCATCCTTGGGCCCATCCCAGAGGGTTTCAAATGCTCCTCTTACAAAAATGCCTCAATTTGATTTAGACTTTCCTGTTTCCTGAGGATATTCACACACACATTTTAAGATTCTCACTGTTAGGATGGGCCAGCAAAGATGTGGGGTTGAGGACACTGAAGGAGAGGGAGGCTGCATGTGCCCACGAGCCCCCAACCGGGGAGTGGCAGACCCCTGGCCACCCCCAGAGCCTTCTTTCCACAGCTCACCCCAAAACTCTGTAGCTGGATCCTGCAGTTGGGGCCAACAACCTGGGGTCTGACTGCCCCTCCCCACCTAAAGGCTGTAGGGTGGTGCTCCCTGGTTTGTGGGCCCAAGAGAACTTTCCAGTGTGTCCAGACAAGGGCCTCGTGTCAAGGGAGTGGTGGGTGGTGGTCTCGGGTCCTGCCCAGTGGGCCACTAGGAAGGGCAGATGGACCCCAGTGGGGAGAAACGTGGACTCTCCGAGGGGGCGGGGGTGGGGGCTGGGGCACCTCCAGGAACTGTAGGTGAGAGGCCCCTGGTTGGGGGTCAGCAGAAGCAGGGAGGGGGGTCTAAAGCCCTTGAAAGGGCCTGCAAGGGACAGAGCCAGACGGCTACCAGCCCCGTGCACTAAGTGCGGTCGTTCCCACCCCTTCCCTGGCCTCCCCTGGCAGTGCTGACCCAGATGGTGGGGGCCTTCGGGGACGAACTTCGTGGTCAGGGATGGCCTCGGGGGTTAGAGACAAACTTGGGGGTCAGGGAAAACTTCAGGGTGTCAGGGATGAATTTGGGGCTCAGGGACAAAGTCGGGTCAGGGGTGGGCTCGGGAGTCAGGGACAACCTCCGGATGGGGGTTCGGGACGTGGGTAACCAGACTGGGGGTTGGGAGGGGGGAAAAGTGTGGGGCAGGGGACGCACCACCGCATCCGTTCCCAGCAGCAGCTCCCCTGGCAGCACCGGCAGGAGGGGAGACGCCTCACGGAGCCAGGGCCACACCTTGGTCACCACCAAGTGTGACCCCGAGGGCAGGCGGAACCGACCCACCAGAGGAGCATGTGGGGTCTTGGCAGACCCCACCTCCCGATGTTGTCCGCCAGCCCCCTGCCCGCATGCCTCCTGGCAACGCTTTGACTATCTGGGAAGGACTCCCCGAAAGGCCACAGCCTCTGGCCAGCTGCCCAGACACAGCGGGCACCCCCAGGGCAACGGCTCACCTCTGAGCTCCCCAGCGCTGACAGTGGGGACCGCAGGGCTCTGCCTGCTGTGTTGGCCTGGGCCCTGGGGTGCCCACGAGTTGCCTGCATGTGCCCCCTTGGCCCCACCAGCTGTACCCCCACCCAGCCACCCCTCTGCGCCCCTTTCCCAGCCTTGCTCACCTGTCCCAGGATACCCGTCCTTTCCAAAGCCCCACCTCCCCTTCCATCCCACAAACGTCACCCGTGGGCGGCAGAATGTGCCAGCAGCACGTCTCTGTGGCCAGGTCTTGGGCCTAGGCCAGGTCACTGCTGGTGCCCTAACCCCCTCCACCTCCATCTACCTGTTCACTGGGGGATGGGTTAGGAAATTATTTTTATTTAAATCCTCTGATAAAGCAAAATCATGCAGGAGACAGGTGGCAGTAAGGGGAAGCCTCCAAGGATACGCGGATGCCGAGATCCCCAGCCCCGTGACCGGTGGTGTCTGGTGGGCACTGGACCATGGTGGAGGTGCCAGGGGCTGTCCCTCGGGGTCCTTTGAGGACAGAGGGCACCAGTTCCTGCCACTGCCTGGCCACAGAGGCCCCGCTGGGTGGCCTGGCACAGGCACCAGCCTCTCCTTTCTCCTGGGGGATCCCCAGGCCTGGTGATGTCAGCCCTAGGAGGGGCACACCCCCTTGGCCGGCTCAGAAAGGAGTGACACCCCAGCCGGGGGCCCTCGCCCTGCTCACTGGCTCGGAAAGGGCTGACACCCCCAGCCTGAGGCCCTCGCCCTGCGCCCTGCTCACTGGCTCGGTAAGGGCTGACGCATTCTGGGCCGTGGCGGCTCAGGGGGTTCCCGTGCGGCTCCTTCCTGCCAAAAAGGAAGCAAAGCTCGGGCGGCCCGGCGGGAAGGGCCTGGCCTCGGAGCCCCCGGCCCCCGCCCCCACTGGGCACACCGAGGAGCCCCCTGCGGGTCCTGAGCAGGCCTGGGAGTGGAGCCCATCCTCGCAGTGCCCCTTCCAAGGAACCCCACAGGGCTCGCCTCGCCCATCTGCTCCCCGGGTCGGGACCCCTGCGTGCAGCCCCACGTCCCCCAGCTCCGGGCACCCAAGCAGCATCTGCTGTCCTGGGCCTCAGCTTCCCTGCCCGGTGGGCCAGGGCAGAGGCCATGGCGGACACAGCTGCCCCGTGGAGACGCCCCATCCTCTGGGACAGCACCAGGGCTTGGGGGCACCACCGCCCCCCTCCCCCGCCTGAAAGCTTCTGGCAGCGAGTGGCTCGGCCCCCTGCCCGGCCGCCTTCATGTGCTTTCTTTCCTTTCTTGTGTCCACTTGGCTGTGCCCCTCGGGGCCCCACAGAGCCCAGTGGACACTGAATCCTGGTGATGCCTCAGTTTCCGTCCGGGGTGACCGCTTCCCTTGAAGGGCCTCCCCCACCCCTGTGCTCACCCAGTCCTTGGGGGTCACAGGGAGCAGTTCACAGAGGGGCTGGGGGGGCCCTGGGGGTGGCCTCAGCCCCAGCCCAGCTTCTGGGGCCCCTGGGGGGGTCAGGCCCTCCAGAAGCAGGGCCAGCCCTGCACGTACAGCTGTTCACAGAAGGGGCTTATCCTCTGTCCACTTTCCAGGCCCTGGCAGCCACCTGGGCGCTGCAGCTCTCACGGGAGACCATCTCCCCTCTTGTCCTGTGGTCAGTGGACAGGTGCCCTTCCAGAAAGGCCACTCGCAGGCTCCCAGCCAGAGCGCCCCTGGACACAACGGCCCGGAGGACTTTACCAAGGGCAGCACCTCCCAGGGTGGCTCCCTTTCGGGGGCTGCTGTCACAACGTACCGCGGACGAGCTTCCCTGGGGTTCTGGAGGCCGGGGGTCTGAAACCCAGGTGTTGCCGGGGCCAGGTTCTCTCTTGGACGGGGCCCTGCCTCTAACCCGGACTCTGCTGGGGTCCAGCCACCCACGCGTCCCTCAGCCGCCGCCTCCATCACTTGTCCTGCTCTCTCTGTCTCCTACCTCCAGGGACCAACTTTCCTCCACCTCTAAGGACAGCACTGTGGCCCCATCTTAACGGATCACATCTTCAAAACCCTGTTTCAAATAAGGCCATATTTGAGGGGCCACAGTCTGGGGCTGGAACATGGCTTTCTGGGGACCCAACTCAGCCGTGACACAGGTGCCCTCGGCCCTGGCCTCGGTGACGAGCAGGACGTTCACCGGGGTGTTGCAGAGCTGCTGCAAGCACTAGGGACGGCCCCTCCGGGGGCCGTGACCCTCAGTGCCCGGCCGAGGCCTCCGGGGGCAGGCGTGGGGGCTGCAGCTGCAGTCCCAGTAAGCAGGGGTGGGAAGAACTGGTTTTTGTGTCTTTATTTCCTGTAAAGAAAACTCTGGGTGATTAGAGAAAGTGAAAGAGGGAATGGGAGGGTTCAGGGAGCAGGGGAGGGAGCTTTTCATATCTTTTTACATCTTTTAAAACCACGTGACGACATTACTGCTTCAAAAAGTCTGTGCTTTAAGCAACAAGGTGCAGCCTCAGAAACTCCGGAAAACAGAAAAGTACAAAGAAGAATACAAGGGTCGCCCCCAGCCTCCCCACCTAGGGACAGGCTCGGCCAGCCCTGGAGCTCCCAGCTCACTTGGAAATCTCCGTTAAGGCAGCTTCTTGTTCCAATGAGTCCCACATCCGGGGCCAGAGGGCCTGGGTGACGACCCCACGGCAGGCAACCCAAGGGCCCAGCTGCCCGCCCTGCCCTGCGCCTGCCCAGCTGGCCCCAGGCAGCAAGTCCCTGGGGGTGGCCCCTCTGCCTGGGCGCAGCTCCAGGCTCGCCCCCCTCCCCGGAGGGGGCTGGTTTACAGTGGAACACTCCAGCAGATGCTGCGTGGGCAACGCCAGTGCGGGCCTGGCCGGGGGGGGGCCATTCTCCAACAGCGGAGGGAAGGGAAGGGGAAGGGGCACCCCGCGGGCCACCGCTGGCTCCCCCCCCCCGAGGCCACATGCGCCACCTGCCGGCCGGGCTGGGCCTCACGTCCAGAGGCCCCAGGTTACCAGGGTGTCCCTCATGGGGTCCCCCCACCTTGTTGGCCCCTGCCTTCCAGCTCTGGCCAGCTGGACCAGGGACCCCAACAACACAGCAGCAGCGGATAATGACCGGAAAAGAAATACAAGCAGTGAAAAGATTCTGTGATTGAACTTCACATATAGAACCGGGCTGGTGAAGAAAAAGGAAAGAAAAAATAAATTGCCTAAATTTACTACACTACAAAGCAGGAAGAAAGTGCAAAGTGATGGCCGACAACTTTAATTACATGATGCATTTCTTCAGAAAAGGGAGGGACAGACACCAACATCTTGGTTTCTCGCGGGAATGAACAAATAACATTAGAGTTAAGTTTCTGTCTTGGGTCGTGGCATCTGGCTGTCAGAATTGGCTTCTTGTCGTCCTGTTTGGTGGACAGTGTAGCGGGATTTGTCCACTTGTTTTTGCTGAGGGTAGTTGATCAGAGAACACTTTTTATTCATTGTAATCTTGAAAATTTTCTTTCACATGAAGCAACAGGTACACTAGTCAGGAAAAGCCTCCAAGCTAGAATAAACGGCAGAGATTCATAAAGTTTCACTTCACAAGAACTTCTAGAAACCGTGATGCCTGCACATCTGCTTCCGCAGGCCCATTCCCGTGTGGCCTCCAGGTGTCTGTGGTTGAGACATTTTTAATTCAAGGAAAACTCCAGAAGGCCACGGAGAATCAGGGCCTGGGGGTGACTCGGGCCTGCTCTCCATCTTCGTGGCCGCCACTGCTGCGTGAATGTGGGGCGAGCAGGTCCAGACTCTGTGAGCTCCTCGCCATAAGCACGGGGTGCAGCTGATTCCCACGCGGAAGACAATGTTTGGGACGTGTTTGAAACGTGCTGTGGTGCACAGACAGTGATTGCCCAAAACTTAACCCAAAAAAGGTGTTTTCAAGCAGGACATTTTATCCCTGACATGGCCTGGGACTGATGGCGCCTGGTGGCAGCTGAGAGCAAACTGCAGTTCAGCGCAGGGCATTAGAGGCCCCTTCGGCATCCCCACCACGGCTGTTCCCGCCCTGCCCTGGGCTGGCCCCGTGCCAAGGGCCAAGGGCCGCTCACGGAGGAGAGCTTCCTGTGACCCGGTTGCCACCATCCTGTCCTGCCCCCATCTGTACATGCAGGCACAACTGCACACGCCTGCCCCCATGTACACACAGGAACAACCACACAGGCACAACCGCACACGCCTGCCCCCATGTACACACAGGCACAACCGCACACGCCTGCCCCCATGTACACACAGGCACAACCGCACA
>PVKY010003152.1:0-22669 GCA_004027775.1 Bradypus variegatus | reverse complement strand
GTGCCTTCAGGGAAGTTAAAATGATGGTTTTCTAGCGCCTTTATGTTCTAGGCAGTGTCTCCACAGGATACTAGCCGTGCTCTTACTAGCAAGCCTGCTCTTGGGTCAGAGCCTGCTCATGTATTTCCTCTCGTGATCTCACCTCAAGACTCTGAGGTGGTTCCTGACTCTTCAAATTTTTGAGAAGCTTCAGATATTTTGGTTGGGTAAACCAGCTACTGGAGATGGTGCAGATCTTTCCATTGGATGTGGGTTTTGAGCAAGTGACCTCAAACATCCCTTCTTTCTCTTTATACAAATGCAGCCACTCTAGGGATGGCAAGACCAAGGTACAGTTGTAGGTTAAAACTGCCATAAATGGTCTTGGATCTCATTACTCCAAAATTGTCACTTGATGCTCCAGAGTGTTCTCACACAGGTTAAAAACCTTTTCCCCACTAACATCACATGGTCTGCCCTGGAGGAGCCAGCTTGCTGTTGGAGTCATGTTTGGCATTGGCGTCAGGGAAGTTTTGGGGTTGCGTATGTTGCAATTTGGGTTCTGTAAGTCATGTTTCCCCCTTCTCACATGCTCCAAGGCCAGTTTTATAGGAAGTACAACTTTGTCACTTCTGACCGGACTTCCTGGTTTAAACAGAGCTGCCTGCTCTGCCAGTAAAATCATTTACACAGACCTTCTGTGAACACTTCACCTTGCAAGAACACAGAAGTTTCCCTATGATAGAGGAGCTGCCTGGTGCCAAAAACCTGTGAACCTGTTCAGATTAGAAAGGTGGTTTTCTGTCTTCCGGAGAGAAGGGGGCATGTCACTGAGCATGCACCAATACTTTCTTGCTCCAAGTGAACCTAAGTATACAGAGCACCTGTTGAGGGATGGTAATAGGTTATTTAGACAAGGTAAGCCATTCAGGAACCCTACATCAAGTGCCGGCTGTGGTGGCTTGAGGCATTTGGAGTACTTTGAAGGGAACACTCATTTCAGTTGTGGTTGGTGGCATCTGGGATGGTACTTTCTTTTCTGTGACTAGGTAGGGGTTGGCGCTATCCTTCCACATTCCTCTCGCTTGGCCTTATTATGTTACATAAATTTTATTTTTTTAAAGCAGTTTCCCTTTGCAGCAGGAAGTTCTCTTCAATCCTCAATTTCCATAGTTAGATCTTTTTAACTTGCATTGTCAGCAGGCAAGCTGCAGCTGGATGTGCTTTGCTCACTTTATAGGTTTTCTGTACAATTCTCAGGTCAGTCCTGAACCGAGCATGGAAAAAGCAGACGTGCTACTGGGAAGCACAAACCCAAACAATGGATTTTTTTTTTTTTTTTTTGCTTTCAAGGGGAAAGGAGGCCAGCAGGGACTGGCTGTCAGGCACTGCGCTCCTCTGACCCACCCTGGCCAGCAGGAAGCTGCTACTCCCATTTTGAGGGAAGAAAGCCCTGGGCGCCTCAGTACCGGGGGAAGGCCCCACAGCCAGGGGCAGCGTGGGAATTTGACTTTCTAACTTCAAATGTCATGTTTCATTGGTTGTAGTGTTTGTTCTCTCTCACTGAGGCCGGTTTGGGCTTCTAACTGGCAGACACCAGCTGTCCCAAGGGAAGTTGGACAACAGCCTCAGTCTGTCCTCCAGTTCCACTGAAAGAATAACGAGGCTGAGCAGGCAGTGCTCATGTACTGATAACTTCAGAGGCGAGGGCCACTGGCCTCCGGGCAAGCAAGCAGTCTGGGCCCTGCCTGCTCCCACTGGTAGGCCTGTGAAATCACCCATCTGTCTCCAGGTTATACAGGTGTGTCCCCAGGGGGACCTTCCAACCCTCCTCATTTTGTCTCACCCTTTGGGGATTCCCTGCTCATTTATTGGCCTTCATGTGGCGGGGATGGTGGGCACCCCGTAGCAGAGGGGAAGCGCCTCATGGTGGGAGACCCCAATGCAGTCTTCATCGTCTGAACACAAGGACTCCTTTTCCAGGAACCCTGCAGATAAAACTGATTTTTTCCAATGGTAGAATTGGGGATAAGTCAGCTCAAAGCACAAGAATTGTTTCCACCCACGGAGAAGCTAGATGCAGTCCTATTTATGACCAACGGCCTCTGCAGAAATGACAGCAATTTTATGGCCATCTTATGCCACAGCGGGATCTGTGTCTTCCAAGCCTGCCTCCATTTTTGTTCTTGAACTTTGGCCAGTGGACAGGAAACAGAACTTCCGTGAGTCACCCTTGCATTTCACAAGGTGCTTCCAAGAAACAGCAGTGGGGATGGGGTGTCAGGGGCTTAGTGGAGAGTATTTTAAGTTTGAGAGGATAGTGAGTCTTTTCCATGCTCCATCCTATGTGGCTTTAAAGCTGCAGCCTCTTATCTCTAACTCATGTGCATTCCAGTCCTCTAAATAAACCCTAGTTAATTCAGCAATCAGCAAGCTCAATTTAAAATGTCCCTCGGATTCCAGAACTCTTGTACATGTAGTGACTGCCGGGTTTTGAGGTTTCAGAGATAATGTCTCTTAAGTGCCTTCGGGGTGCCTAGCATGTAACTGGTGCTGAGTAAATGGTAGCGCTTTTAAGACGTCAGCTTGGTTTTTGGAGAGTCTACAGGTTTGGACTTTAATCCTTGCTAATCGAGCTACTTGTGTGATTTTGAGCAAGTTAGCCTCTTTATGTGAAGTCTTATTTACAAAATGGGGCATGTAATTCCTACCTCACAGAGTAGTGGGGGGGCAAATAAAATATCTCATGAAAGTGCCCAGTAGAATATCTGGAACCCAGAAAGTGCTCCAGAAGTGATGGTTCCCCTCCACCTACAATTCTACCAGCTGAAGGATTCTGCTATGGTAGCTCATTGTTTTGGTTTGGTAAAGCTGATGAAATGTGATATACCAGAAATGGGCTGGATTTTAACAATGGAGATTTATTAGCTTACAAGTGTACAAGTCTAAGGCTGTGAAAATATTCAAATTAAGGCATCAACAGGACGATACCTTCTCTGAAGACTGGTGAGCTTGGGCTCCTCTGTCAGATAGCAAGGCACCTGCTGGTCCTTCTCTCCCGGGTTTCGTTGCTTCCAGCTTCTGGCCTCAGTGGCTTCCTCTCTGAGCTTAGCTTCTGTCTCTTATAGCTTCTCTGGGGAATTTTTCTGTGACTTTCTCTCAATTTCATCTCTTAACTTCTATATGTATTTTATCCTCTTACAAAGCACTCTAGTAAGGGGACAAAGACCCACCTTGAATGAGGTGGGTCACATCTCAATTGAAATAACCTAATGAAAAGGTCCCACTGACAATAAGTCTACACCCACAGGAATGGGTTAAAAGAACATGGCCTTTTCTGGGGTACACAACAGCTTCAAACCACCACACTCATCTTGGTGGGAAACCGGCCAGAAAGCAATTCTTCCCTCATTTTTCAGTAACGTCAAAGGAAAATATGAGAATAACAGTAAAGCGGATTTCCTTTGTGAAGCTTTTTAATTTTTTTTTATTTTTTTGAGGTATTGTAGAGATGTTTGAGAGGAATAGAGATAGTACAAGTAGTTGTTCTGAGGTGTGTGTGTGCATATGTGCACATGCTTTCCTGCTTTACTTTTACAAGAGCCTTTAATAAATGTTAGATGACGACGACCACCCCAAAAGCTGAGGCCACCAGGCTGTACAGGAGAAATTTTGCCCAAGAGCCATTCTCCATCCGAGAGGGCAGTTTCAGCCCCGCAAACCACATCGCTGCTTCAGGAGAAGTCACTGGAAAGACAGACATCATGGTCTGTTCTAAATTGGCCTCCAGAGAGGGGTTGACCTGGAGAGGATTGTTGCAGACCAGCAGTCTTGCTTCAGGTACCCAAGGGAATCGTGGGTTTCGCTCTGCCGGGGCTCAAGTCCACCTTCTGTATGCAGAGGGGTTATTTACATTGCTGCACACTCCGGTGGTTTTTGTGAGCCGGGCAGAATGAGGGGGTGAGTGGTTTGCTTATGTAGTCGGACAGGTGGGCTCTGAGGAGAACGGCTGGGAGAAAAACGCTGACCTCAGAAAAAATTGCTTTGGGGACAATGATGAAAACTTACATGAATGTTTGAAGTAAATACATGTTCAGGTTGAAAGTAAGAAAAGACAATCCCAGAATATCCTTTATTCTGTTTTCCTGGAGGTTTAGGACACTTTCCCAACGTTGCAGGTTATTTCAATTTTTTCTTTCAATTAGACGTGTACGTTTAGCTTGATAATAAAATAGCTTCCACTGGTTCCTGAAACTTCTGCTGATTTTCTCTTTTTTTCACATTAATATTTACTTAGATCCCAGAGTTTATTCAGATATCTTTAATTTTTACCCAACGTCCTTTTTCTGTCCCAGAATCCCATTAGGGACACCACATTCCATTTAGTAGACTTATCTTTTTAGGCTCCTCTCAGCTGTGATAGTTTCTCAGACTTTCCTTGATTTTGAAGACCTTGACAGCTTTGGGTCATACTTATCAGACGTACTATAGGATGTCCCTCTATCAAGCTTTGTCTGATATTCTTCTCATATTTAGATTGGGAGGAAGATCACAGAAGTAAAGCACCATTGTCATCACGTCCTATCAAGAGTGTGTATTATCAACATGATTTATGACATGATGTTGACCTTGAACACCTGACTGAATTAGCATTTGTCAGGGTTTTCCACTATGTTTTTCTTTATCTCCCCCTTTCCATTCTGTTCTCTATGGAAGGAAGGCACCAAGTGCAACCTCCACTTAGGGAGTAGGGTGTTAGTCCCCCTACTTTGGGGTGGAGTATCTACATAATTTATTTGGTATTCTGCACAGGAGATATGTTTTCCACATTTATTAATTTATTTAAACATTTATATCAGCTTGGACTCATAAATAATTATTTTATACTTCGGGTTATAATCCAAAATAATAATATTATTATGTTGTTCAAATTGTTCCAGCTTTGACCATTGGGTTCTCTTTCAGTTGCCTCCTGTGCCCATGGATATACCCATCAGTGTGTGTGCTAGCACTTCTTTACTTGCTGGAACTACAGAATGCTCCAAGTTCATTTTGTATATTTCCTGCCCCAGTCCTAGAACCAGGCCTTTCACCAAGGAGACCTAGTTTCTTTTATTAGAAAATGGTATTAAAAACCAAGATCTGGGTGCTAGGTGTGTTCATTATTACTGGGGTGTCATTTTTTTAGGACCCTCTCAGCTGGTAGAGCAGAGGATTATGTGTGTGTACTAACCCATGTGTATATGTATATCTGTAAATATCTCTATACGTAACCATCTGTGTGTATATTAAGTTAAATATTAATTCTTACTGATGTCTCTAGCGCTAATCCATTCCCACATGTATCATTCTAGCTTCCTTCCCTTGCTATATCTGTACATTCCCACTCCAACAGTGAGAAACCTGGCTCTACCCTTTACTTAATTGTGCAGTTTCAGTATACATATCAGTGTCAGAATATTTAACCCATACCTCTGTGGGAAACAACTACCAACTGGAGTACAGGGCTTACAGTCAGTGCTTTTTGCCTTTAATCATACAGATCCCATGCATTTCCACAGTTATTTAGGACAGCCCCATTGCCCCCAGCCCTCTTCAGTGAGTTCCTAAAACCTTTGCTGTTTTCCTTTTTTTTAAAATAAGTGTGCATGGTCTCTTTCTGTAATGGCAGCCTGGAGGTAAGACTGCCTCTCAGGTGTAACCTAAAATCTTGTATGTCCCTTAGCAGAATTAGGCAGCATTATGTTTTAGCCTCTGAGTTGAATTTACTCTTGACAATTGCTTATAGTACTTTTAATTTGATAACTTTCCTGAGTCCATGAAGTGAGCCTCCTGCTGTATACCTCTCAGGAGATGATTGCTATTTCCCTGTATGTTCTGCAAACCATTTGCTTGGGTTTGGCCTGTTGCTTCAAAATCCTTCTTGCAGCTCAACTTGACCCTTTTCTTCCATGCCTAGTATGTCATGGGATTTATTTTCAAAATAGCTCTACCTCACTGCCTTTCTGGTCTATTTTAAGTAGTTCTTCTGAATGTGAACCAATTTTAAAATTCCCAAATGGAAGAGCATCTCTAACTCCTTGCTCTCCAGAAGCCCAGGACACAACATAAAACTAATATGACTAATAATAGTATACATGCCTGGCAGTTTTAGCAATTTCACATGCTGTAGCTAATTTAATTCTCATAAAGCCACTATGAAGTACAGATACATTGTTTCATTTTACCCTGAAGCTCAGAGAACTGAAGTAACCTGTCCAAGCCATCCTCGTGACTTGCTCTTGAGTAGTTTAGAGGTTGACTGCAGCTTTCCGGGATTTGCTAGGCATTTTATTTGCGCCTTTAACCAGCCAGGATGGCTATTGTATTTCTTCTGATTTAATTGGAATTCTAGCATTGTCTCGCTGAAGGGGTGCTGAAAGTCACTTTATGAAGTAGTTAAGAGGCAGAAGTGATTCTAATTTCAGGACATCCACTCTGGAAAATGTGGGACACTATTAGTGACATTCAAATATATTTAAATTTCGGGGCAGTTATTCCTGACACTGAGAAACTAGACCTGAAAACTCTTTCTCATGCAGTATATAAGGGCCTGTGAAGGGCAGGATTGGACTTTTCAAGGTTCAGAGTGTCTAGTGGTTTGATGCAAGACTAGGACATCTATGTCAATTATGTTTGAATGGGCTCATGGGCGCCTTTACATAAACAGATGTTGGGGGTTATGAAGTATTAGTTTATATTTGGTTTATATTTTATAGTATACATTTTAAAATCCAATTATGTATTGGGATCTTGATCTGATTCTTATCTTTAGTCTACAGCCAAGCAGCTTTTTATGTTTAATATGGGGCAGCTGGCTCTGAAATGTGAAATGCACACAGGCATCAAATGTAAACCGAGTCCAACAGGGATGTTCAGGACTCTGACAAACTTTAGTGTTACCTTTTTAGTGGTGGGGGTTGGAGTCTGGAATAAAGAGCTGTCTCAACAAGCTTCTCAAGGGCTTGCTGTGCTGGGCAGCTTTTCACATCTTCTTGGCCCCCTGTTGGTTCCAACTGGTGCTGTGGCATCCAGCTGTGTGTAGGTGTAGCCTGACAGTAGCTGGCATCCATTGCACCTGGATTCTCTGCTCCCACTGCCAGGGATACGGCAGGAGCCCGTTCATACCAGGAAGTGTGGGGAATTAACACCCTTGGGATGGCCCCTGACTACTGCGGACAGCAGCTGGTGGATAAGTATTTCTGTTCACCATGACTCAGCTGGACAATCTGAGGCAACTTCCAAGCCCTTCCTCAGTGGGTCCCCAACAGGATTGAGCCCCAAGTTGCCTACAGTGGTAGCCACTGCAACAATGCACCCTCCAGTTGGCTTTTCCTCTTTCCTGGTTTAACTTCGCCCAGTCTCCTCTCCGGTTTTCCAGAATTACCCCCCAAAATGAACCTCCTGTGCGGAAGTCCTTGTGTCAGTGTGTCTCTGGGGGAAACAGAAGTCAAGACAGTTGCTATTTCAAATATAAGTGAAACAAAGAATATTTATTTCTCTATGTGGAAATTCTTCTTAGCAAAAATTTAATATGAGATTGATTTTAAGGATAAAAATAAATTCTGTAAGTTGGACTTCCAAGTTTGATTTCAAGGGATGTCAAAGCCAGAAACATATAGGGACTATTTCTTTGAAACACTGAGATTTGCGTTTGAGAAGCTGTGTTGGAACTAACTGAATTACTTTGGAAGTACACTGGTGAAGGACCTATCCAATGGATTCAAACTGGTGATGGATGTGGTCTTTTCTGCAGGCATTAATGAATTTTAGACACAAGCATAGTTCCCTAAGAAATGAATGACAACAGATTTGAAAGAAACAAAAAAAGCCTGAAAACTCAGGGCTGGGGTTTAAGCTAGAGGCAGATGTAAACATGGTGTGAGCGGAAGTGCATTTTGGCTTCAGAGAAAAGGATCCCAACCGTGAAAGCTCACGGTTGAGCTTTCACATCGCTCAAGAGCCCAGACACGGTGCCTTGTATTCATCTGAGCAAATTTTGTGCTCTACAAACATGACAAAATTAAAGCAGTCAGCAATCTGGGTTTTAAAAATGTTCAAAACCAAATTTTATTTTGTGGTAGTTACACAGGGATAGAGTAGTCATAAAAGTACAACTCACTAGAAAGAATGGAGGGTAAAATCTTCACGATTACTTGGGGCGGTAGAAAAATCACTTCTGATTCTACAAAGTTTACTTCAAGTAGCATTGCTGGCGATAGACGGGCTATCAAGAGCTCTGCTTATAGGTGAATTTCACAAACCCAATGGTGGGACGAATGATAGCTGGTGTGTGAATATCAGTTAATTTTATAAAATAAAAAGTCCAGTTTGGCCAACTTGAAGTGATTAGGGCGACTCACATCAACCGCAGGTGGACTGAAAACAGTATCTAGAAGAAAATAGAAAACGGCGGAAGGCCATCCACAGCAGAGCCTCACGTGGGAAGAGGTGGCGATAAGTTTTAATTTGCTGCACGTTTTAATTTGCTGCTCTCTTGTTTTGTACCACTCCATTCAGTGAGTTACATAAATTTGAGCTGTCTGCAGCATTTGAAAGTACAATGACTATATAGGTACATATTAAAAAGTTAGCTACACCTAGTGGTATAAAAATCTAGTATGGTTTGATTGGGAGTGCTCAACCTGTTAATTGTTCTCTATTTGGAAGGGTCAGAGTGTCATAAAAAGGCAGGGCTGCATTCTGCAATGGGCACAAGTTAGAGTGGCCAGAGCCTATTAGATGAGAAAAGTGGCTATTTGGTATAAGCGCTGATGCTGAATTCCTTTGGTAGACTTTGTTTCTTAAAATAAAAAAAAAAAAATCAACTTTCGGGTCAGCATCTGAGGTAATAAGTTAAGAAAAAGCACCAAAATGGATCTCTCCGACATGCGTGTCAGTTTAGCAGGAAAGCACTCCGGGGCTGTCTGCCACTCCTGGAGCGCTCACAAGTTCTTCATGCACACCTGGCAGCGGCTGATGTGCGTCCGGATGAGCCCGGCTTTGAGCGTGTCGGCAGAGGGGGAGCCCTGGAAGCTCTGCTCGGGGATGGTGGTGAGCCAAAAACTGTACTTGTTGGCGTAGTAGTGGCAGGTGCCGCGGCCCCCGTTGCATTCGATGAAAGGTGTGGCCCGGAAGTCCTCCAGACAGCTGCCGGGCGACACCAGGGACTGCCCGCCGCCTTCGTCCCCCGCGGCCGTGTGCTGTGCAGAGGGGAGGACAGGGCAGGGGTGAGTGCAGGTGACCGGAAACCACCTGAGGGTGGGGCTCAGGTGATCATCTGCACTTGCATTGCTGTTACGGTCCGAGGAATCATGAGCACCTACCTGCTTCATTACACGCTCCAGCACACCTGCATTACTTTCCTAGCCTGCTGCGACCCATCACCACATGCTGGTGGCTTAAAACAATAGGATTTTATTCTAGAAGTCCAAAATGAAGGTGTCAGTAGGACCACACTCCCTCTGCAGGCCCTAGGGGAGAAGCCCTCCTAGCTTCTGGCAGCCCCTGGTGTTCCTAGAATTGGACTCCAATCTCTGTCTGCGTCTTTGCACGACCTTCTTCCCTGTGTGTCTGTGTGTCCTCTCCTCTGCATATAAGGACACCATTTGTTGGATTTTGGGCCCACCTGAAGCTGGCTTGGCCTCATCTTAACTCGATTGCATCTCAAGGACCCTATTTCCAAATCAGGTCCAATTACAGGCACCAGGGGTTTCAACCTGTCTTTTTGGGGGATGCAATTCAACCCTCAGCTGTCAGTGTTCAGCAATAGGGGTTTGGGTTAAGAAATCATGGTCCCCATGCAAAACCCAGCTGGGGGCACTGGGTGTGCTGCAGGTGGGGTTTAGTGGCATATGGAGATGCTCATGATTTGTTACAAAGGAACAACAACAGTGTTGTCGTATGTTGGCAACAAAGCAGAATACAATCTGTAGATATAATCGACTAAATTTTAATTTAAAAAATTATCCACCCAATTGTCCATTGACAGAAAAATGTCTGGAAGAGTAGATACTAAAATGTTACATGTCTTTTTTTAAAGGAAAAATAAAATTGCCAGTTGGGTCAGTATCTGAGGTGAAAAATTAAAAAATAAGCACCAAAATGGACCTCTGAGCTCTTTCTCCGTGAATGTTTATGAATAGGTAGTAGAGTACAAATGGATTTCATTTAAAAAAGATCTGTATTTGCTGGTCTTTGTACAACAAATATGTGTTCCTTATGTAACTGAAATTATTTTTCAATCAAAGGGTTGTTAAGCAATTGGCTATTATTACTGAGATGATGGGAGCTCTGACACAGCGGTCGGCTAGGAGCCTGGGCAAGGCATCTGGGGCTCGGCAGCTGCCCTTTCCTTTGCTATTTTAAGTTCTACTTTCTTTTGGTTCCATAAACATTGTTAGCTTTTCTTAAGCTAGCCAAGGTAGGCCCTCTGGATTTAAAAACTTACATATATAGATAAAAGGGCCATGTGACTTGGCCAAGCAAGCTTTGAGTGTCAAGTAGATTGTCAGAACACATTCATTCAGAACAGGAATATCTCAGCTGCAGTTTTCAAGGGGAAAAAGACTATACTGTCTTATATTTGGGCAGTGGCCCCAGTTTAACCTTTTCTTAAAAAAAAAAAAAAAGCTAAAAAAACCACGCACACACCCAAAACCAAACAAATAAAAACCACACCAAAAAAAAAATTAAAAAACCGCACACCACCTTCCAACCCAGAGCTGCAGTGTGCTTTTTACTGTAAACATTCAGTGAAAAGCAGACCATGTCTTCACAAGGCATCTGGGGCCTCACTTTGATCTGAAGTTGCGGAGCCTGTGCCCTGAGCTGCCGGAGTACGTCGTGGGAAAGACACCCTGGACTCTGAGGGCTGCGGCCGGGAGAGAGCCCGGTGCTGGAGGGGAGGTGAGGAAGTGAGGCAGGGCCTCGGGGGCTCCGGCCAGCCGGCCTGGAGAGCGTCCTGCCCACCTGGTGAGGGCTCTGGGCTCAGCCCCAACACACACCCACACGCACACCCACTCACACCCACATTCATCCTGACACACTCATACCCATAGACACTTGCACCCACAAACGTGTACCTCACAATTCTCACTAGCACCATTCCCACCTCACACTCACACACCAATACTGACACACTCACGCACACTCAGTCATACTGACACACTCACTCACACACACACATTCACACTGACACTCATACCCATACACACTTGCACCCACAGTCACACCTCACACATTCTTCCTAGCACCCACTCACACCTCACACTCTCACCCAATACACGCTCAAGCACACTCAGTTATACTGACACACACACCTCCTTTTTCAATGTGTTTTCCTCAGCTGACAAGCCTCTGGCTTAGGGACTCACAGCAGCTAAATTATCTTAAACATCACCCTGGCAAGTGGCTGAACCCTGAGAACTGACTTGAACACTTTCACATCCTGTGTGAACTGACAGTAGCTTGAATCAAAAAAGAAAACCTAAAATAATGGCTGGCTACATGGTTATCGTTGCCACAAGACCCGTTTTGAGAGAGATCCCTGAGGAAGTGAGAACAAAGAGCTTTTGCCATGAGACAGCTCTTGCTGCCTGTCCGAAGGCCCCCTGTCTGTCCAGGGCTCTACCCCTGTGCTCGGTCTCAGCCGGGCTCCCAAGGGGAATGCAGAGCATGCATCCCGTGGGACCATCTGCTCTAGTGGACAAAGGAGGGGTGAGCAAGGCGATCCATGGGCCTGGACACTGACCCCCAGCTTCTGAATTCCTGCTTTGGAACAGGGAGCAGGAGTTTCTGAGGCTTTGAGCTATGTCTTCTCCTTTCCAAAGTCAACTCTTGCCTAACGCTATGATGCCAGCAGTCCCTAGCCTCTAAAATTGCACCCTAATCCTATGGAATGGATCCAAGGGCATTTGATGCACAGACAAGACACCCAGCAGTCCTGGGGTTTAGGTCTCTGTCTCCTAGACAGGGAGAAAGAGGCACAGTTGGAGTTTAAAAACAGATCAGCTTACTTGGACCACTAGGGAATTGATCTGTAGTTCTTAGACATCAACATGTATCAAACCCATCTGCCCTGAACCCCTTGTTGTATTATTTAGGCTCTGGGACTCTTGTCATCATCTTATCACCCATGCCTTTTGTGGAATGCCAAATTCTAGGCTTGCTGGGTTATTAGGCGTTTAAGCAGCGGATAATATGTGCAAATCCTATTAGTCTGCTCTAATGACGTTAATTTGAAATGTAATTGCCAACGAAAGAAGGGACTTCTCTGACCTTTTTAGGGATACTGTGTAATCAGATTTCCTAAATGAGAAGGCTCATTTATTTTTCAATTTAACAATGAGAGTTAAAAAAATAAAATAAAAGGAACCAAAGTTTACTTCCTCCAATACTTTGGGACATTATGAGGGTTGTAAAACCAAAAGGTTGCTCTTTAGGATCCCTCAAAAGTCACTTTACATGGTCAGCTTCTTGAAAAGTAGAAACTGTGCCTACTTTGGTGCAGTTAATATCCTGTTGCTTCAATTACTGTAGCAATAAGATTTTTAAAAAATATGAAAATATCAATATCCATTTATTTTTTCCTTTACTATAGTTCCATTCATTCCCAGAATCTAGATTTTTTCCTATCGTTTGGATAAGATTATCATTCATTATGTAATTTATATATTATTTGTGCAATGTATGAAATATTTAACACATTGGGTATCTAATCAATATGATTTGAGTTATGACTGTTATAATAAATACAAATAGAATGGAAGGCTCATTGTCCCTCCGCTGGCTTGTCCTCTTTCCCCACAATGGTATATTAAGAGAAAAAATTGCAAGGAATGATGCAGTGGTCCTGTCCCTTCCTTTGATGTTAAGCTAAAGTGGCCCAAACTGAGGGTTCTCTGTTTTATACCCCCAGACTACCTGAAACTGATATTGCAGGGCTTTCCTCAGTAGTGTGTATCCAATTAATGGATATTTCTTGAGGGCATTCTAGAGTCCAAATAAATTCTATATAAAATTTTTGTCTAGATAATATTCTAGATAAAATTCTTCCTATATTTAGTCTTCTGGTAAACCAAGAATAGCTTTGGTTGGGTGTATTGGTGGTAAAATGGACAGCAGACCAACTTTATCTCAGTTACAGCTCACACAAAGGCTTGCCAGCAAATTGATGGGCCTTCTTTGGATGGGGGCAGCCCTGTGACTAGGCACATAGATCCATTACATATTCCAGCTCTTGCTCCTCCCTCATCCAGGTGCCCTTGTGCGGTGCACAACCTGAATAACCATCTGTGGCTGCCCTGACTGATTATTCTTACCAAGGCAGCTGTTCCTGCTATTTACCAAGGCAGGGTGTGGTTGGGGAGAGGAACTAGATTTCAGTCCGGTTCCGTATTCTGAGAGACAGCAGGAAAGCACCACATACCATGAGGAAGGAATATCCGATCCATAAACTCCGCCACCCAGCTGGGCAGTGGGGGATGGAGACATCTTGGCTATGGACTGCGATGGCAACGGCTGGGGCCTCGCATACTGAGCAGCGGCTGATGTAGGGCTTGATGTCCTCTTCGGCCACAGGCATCATGGGCAGTGGGGCGGTGGTGGAGAGCCAGTAGGATTTGTCGTTCCGGCTGGCATAGTAGCAGACGTCACCGGGGTTGCAGTACAGGAAGGGCATTGTGCTGAACCGTGCCAGGCAGGAGCCTGCCAGTCCTGCCGGGAGAAAAGTGTGTCTTGAAGGTACAACTGAATGTGGTTGGGAAGGTGCAACTGAATGTGGTTGGGAAGGTGACTGGGAATGTGGATCGAGCCCCGTTCAAGCCTGGCTGGGTCCACATCCCAGACCTGCCCCACCTGCCACCCATGCCAGGGTTCCACCATGCCCTGGGAGACGAAGCCAAAATTGTCCTTGTTACTATTCTTTTTTTCTGCACAGACTATACTGGCATTTTAGCCTCTGCTCTTCTAGAAGTTTCTCACAACTACCTTTGGACCAAGTCAGGTCAGCAGGGAGCTGTGTCTTCATGGACTAGCACATGGGGTGAGGCATACGTCAGGGGGCCCTTTTCAGATGCTCATTGCATCCTATAGTGCCCTCCCAGAAGAAATTCTGGCTACTCCCCGGCCCCAAAGAGTTCCTTCTGGTAAAAAAGGCCAGAGTGAATATGTAGCTAAGCAGGCTTCCCTTTTCACACTGGTGCTTAAAAGCTTAGAGCCAAATGGGGCGTCCACCTTTGGCAAATATGTGAAGTCCCATGGCATGTCTTCTTAGCCCCATTCCCAGTCTGTTTCATGTCCTTATCCTTGTTTGCTTTTGCCCCACTTTAAAAAACAACGAATTATGGAAGTAGAGCATATATATATGGGAATGTGCACAAATCATTAGGGTTCAGCTTGACAGATGTTCACAGACTGAACACACTGGTGTAATCCATACCGAGATCAAGTAATAAGACATGACCAGCAGCCCTGAAAGCCCCTCCTGCCTTTTCTGTGACTCTTACAACTACCCTCAGTGGTAACCACTGTCCTCTCTACCACCATAGATCAGGGAGTTTCCCTCATTTTTGATTAATGCTTGATACATTTGCTGTGTTCTTTTAAGTCACTTTAACTTTTGGCAACTAGGCTTCCTTGAATAAACACATACAGAAATATCCATATATACATTTTCCTGGGAGGGGAGCTTCTATGCAGCCTCTCATGGCCTCCAGCCCGCCTGCAGCTTGTTTATCAAACTTGGGGCAAAAGGCAAGAGGCAAGACGGAATGAATTTGTGAGGTTATGTAACTAGATGAATGAACCTTGAGGACAGTATGTTGAGTGAAATATGCCAGAAACAAAAAGACTAACATTATAAGGCCTCACTTAGTATGGACTAAATATAATGTGCAAACTCTGAGAACTGAATTCGAGAGACAGGTTATCAGGGGAAGGCTTACTGTAAAGATTCCTAGATTGTAAGCTCTTATAGCAGTCACATCTATTCATGGGTTGTAATGGTTACTTCTAAATTCTGAGATGCCGAGCTCTTTGTGTACAACCTGGTCATTCCCTGGAACTTTGGGTATCAGAGCTAGAGTTCTACAGCTATGAAAGTCAGTATTATCCCATAAAGCAACTTAAAAAAGCTGAAAAGGAGATCAGACTTCAATTAAAGATACGAATGGAGCTGATCTGGTCAGGACTAAGGCAAATCAGTCTAAAGGGTAAAAGACAATATTGATGATGTTTTAAAACTTCAACTTCTGTTTGAGACCAAAGGAAGAGATGTTTATTTGGTGCAAAATTTATATCTTCTGTAGCACACTGTCTAATTTAACTTGTATGGTCAGTTTATTCAAACACCCTAATTACAAGGAATAAGGAGTGAGGTCTTGAGTAGGGAGTGAGCTCTTGTTGGTCTGTACAGGCTCGTGTGATGCCCTGATCATCCCAGAGTAATTTGGGCAGAGAATAAAACAGTATTTACAAAGCGCCCTTGAGGGACTGGGGAGAAATGTGGAAATATTAAACTTCCCCACCTGGGTAATTCCTGATATTCTCACAAGCATCGAGGACTACAAATTTAATAGGCCAAGCCTTCGATCTTGGGCCTTGCCTTTATGAAACGTATTCCTGCAAAGGAGAAGCTAAGTCTACTTATGATTATGCCTAAGAGTCTCCCCCAGAGAAACTCTTTTATTGTTCAGATGTCGCCTCTCTCTCTAAGCCAAGTCTGCAGGTAAACTCATTGCCCTCCCAAATTATGTGGGACATGACCCCCAGGGGTGTAAATCCCCCTGGCAACCTGGGACATGACTCCCAGGGATGAGCCTGGACCCAGCATTGTGAGGTTGAGAAAGCCTTCCTGACCAAAGGGGAAGGAGAAATGAAACAAAATAGAGTTTCAGTGGCTAAGCAATTTCAAATTGAGTCGAGAGGTCACTCTGGAGGTTATTCTTATGCATTGTATAGTTATCCCTTTGTAGTTTTTAATGTATTGGAATAGCTAGAAGGAAATACCTGAAAGTGCTGAACCATAACCCAGTAGCCTTGATTCTTGAAGATGATTCTATAACTATATAGCTTATATGGTGTGACTGTGTAATTATGAAGACCTTATGACTGACATACCCTTTATCCAGTATATGGACAGATGAGTAAGAAAATAAAGACAAAACATAAATAAATAATGGGGGGATGAGGGGTAGGGGGTAATGGGATGTTTTGGGTGTTCCTTTTAATTTTTGTTATTTTAATTTTTTTTTTTGAGTAATGAAAATGTTCAAAAGTTGTGGTGATGAATGCACAACTATATGATGACACTGTGCACCACTATTTGTATATTGTGGATGATTATATGGTATATAAATATAGCTCAATAAAATTGCATTAAAAAATAAAAAGCAAGAGGAAAGTGGAGCAATTGGTAGCGCCCAGCAGAGGAGTGGCAAGAGCGTAGAGCCACATCTGAGCCTGCAGAAGCAATACCAAATTAAAAAGCAAGTCCCTGCATGACTGTTCTGTGATTTAAGATTGTTAAGACTTCTGCTTCAAAGGCCATTTTAATCTTCTCTGAAATCCCCAAGAATGTGGATTTACCCAGGGCCATCAATCAGCAGCAACTCATCAGTCTAAAAGGAGTTAATGACTCTTGCCGCGGCCTTTGATCTTGACCACCTCCAGCGCCAAAGAGCTGAGCAGGTCCCGTGGGGGGCTCAGCGGGCAGTACCTACCCAGGTCCTGGTTGTGGGCCTTCTCCTGGCCTTCGAAGTACAGCAGGCTGTATCCGCTCCACAGCTTGTTCATGCCCACGGGACACATGGGCTCCTGGTCTGTCTGGCTGTGCTTCACCAGGAGATAGCCGATGCTGACGCTACGGCCAGGCATGCCGGGCAGGCCTGGGCTCCCTGGACGGCCCGGCTCACCTAGGGCCCAAGAGAAAGCAGCCCCCCTTTTTAGCTGCCCTTTGAAAACCTCAGAACCATTGCAGGGCCGGCAGAATGGTTTGTGACATTGCACAGTTTCAGTTAGAATGTTCTGTTCTTTTTCTCCAAAGTATGGGCTTCAGTGGCTCTGCCCTTTTTAGCCAAAGAACCTCAAAGGAAGGATTTGCCTAAATTCAGTAATCAGTCAACATGAAATAATGATAATGAAGGTACTAAATAAGATGGATCTGTTCAAATAAAGGGCTCAATCTGCCACACAAATCTTCCCTCCAGGATGGGCCCAATGCTGAGAGAGAACTAGAACATCTTGGAGTTGAAAGGGTCTTCAAGAAGCATCACAGCCCAGCCTCCCATCCAATGACTAAGTCTCCTCTACCCTCCCTTTGCTGGACACTTCCAGAGTAGGTGGCTCATTACGTTTCAAGATCATTCCACACTTGGACCATTTCAGGGGTTAGAATGTACTTTCCCATGCTGAGCTGAGATCTGCCTTCCTGTAACTTCCACCCAGTGGTCTCAATTCTGTACGTAGAGTGCAACAGAATATCGAATCTGTCTCCAATGTGGCAGCCCTTCAAATACTTGAAATCAGTTATCCACATGGAGCCTCTCTTCATACTAAATACGACGATCTATTTTCAGGCCAACAGAGGAAACCAGAAGAAACTCTTGTACCCTTCTCCTCATTTCATTCATCACTTACCTTCTTGGCCAGTGGGCCCCTGGTGACCCACGGGCCCTTGGTCCCCCCGGAATCCTGGAACAGCAGACACACCGCCTCTTCCCTGGGGCCCTGTCTGGCCTTGTTCCCCACGAAAACCTGCACAGCCACCAAAAGAAGAATGAGTGCAACTGGAAATGAGTGACAGTGCTCTGCAAAACAGTTGCTTAGGAAACGCATTTTAGGAAGAAAACAGGAAAGAACACAAAACAAACAGGAAAAGCAACCTTTTTCTAGAGACCCTCTAGGAGGGACTTTCACTGATGGTCTCACTCAGCGCTCCTACCTGGCTCTCCTGGAGGGCCTTGGGGTCCCATCTCTCCAGGTGCCCCAGGAAGACCTCTCCGTCCTTGGGGACCCAGTGTTCCTGATTCCGGAATAATCTTCTGGGGGATTCCTGCAATCCCTGGGGAGCCTAAAGAACCAGGGGGACCTGGAAAGGAGAACAACAACAACAAAAAATCACAGGTGAACCGCTGTGATTTCTCGCTTTGAACTCAGTTCTGTTTTTCACCTATTGAAATGCATCTTGGAGCTTCCCAGAAAAATCTTACTTTCTAGAGAAATGAGATATTAACTCATCTGAAAGGTATCTCAGTGCCGCCTATTTAAAAAATTAGTTTTCCATTCATCAAATCCCTGTGAGTGCAACAGCAGGCTCAGTCTTGGTTTTTTATTTGCTACTTTAGATTTTGTGGCCCCACAGTAAAGAGGATTATGACCCTCTGAACTTTAGAGATGTCCCTAAGCCAGAAGAGCCAGGAATAGATTCTGGGGAGTCTACTCGTGGCAACAGCTATCCTGAGACGATGCTCTCTGCAAGGGTGTGGACTCACCAGGGAGCCCTCTGTCTCCTTTGGGTCCCTTGGGGCCTCTGTCTCCCACACTTCCTGTTGCACCAGTGTTTCCCATGAGTCCTTGTTCGCCTCTGGGTCCTTCAATACAAAGAGGTCATTAAGAGCACGCATTACCAGGACAGTCACTCCACTCCTCCCCGACCCATGCCCCCTGCCTCCCTGTCCTTCAGCTGGGGCACGGTTACCTTTTTCTCCAGGGATCCCAAACACTCCAGGTCTGCCTTGAGGTCCAGGATCTCCCACCCATCCTTTGGTCCCTGGGTTTCCAGAAGCTCCTCGATTTCCCTCATCTCCTTGGCTTCCAGGAAGAGCAGCAGGTCCAGGTGGCCCCTGTGGGCCTTGGTAACCTGTTGATGTTAGTCACAGGAAACAGGAGATCAAACAGGGCCCTGAGGAAGGCGCCAGCCCCACTGATGAGGGAGCTGGCCGCGGGGTCGTCTCTGTAGTAGGTGCCTGGTCAACCATATCCATTCAGTGGATTGTCTATGGCAAGTTTTTAACACTGGCTGGCTTTATCTTTATACCAGAGCTTTTCAATACTCAGCTCACATGCAGTTAGCAAATGCAAATTAAATTTCATATTAGTCTAAGCACAACATAAAAGGAAGAAGAAACGGTTGCACATGGTAAATTTCCAAGTCCACTACAGATTTAAATATCTGCTCCCACAACAGGCATCAAAATGGCCTAAAACTTGATTTCCTAGAGACTGTGACAGTAGAAATGAGTGAGTGTTATGTTTGTGATGGGAACAAGTGTGGTCTGGATGAATTATAATGGTTGATATTCTTTTGGAGACACAATGTGGAAATGAAAGCATGTTATTTCCCTAAAGTAAATGGGTTACCACCAGCTCCTGCTCTCAGAGATTTCAATGCACAAATATTTACCTTTCAGGCCAAATAGCCCTGGTGCTCCTTTTTCACCAGGTAACCCAGAGATATTGGAAGGGGGGGTGACACCTGGAAACCCCCGCACTCCTGGACTCCCCATGGGACCGCGTTCCCCTTTGGATGAAAACAAAAGAAGTTATTTTTAATATCAGTGTCAGAATTTTTTAATTATTATTTTCCTTTTATGCCATCACCTATCAAGTTGCAGAGCCACTAAGGGAGAGACAGAGATGTTCTGGGGCCAAGGAACAACTGAGGGTTGCAGGCTCTCAGGGAGGGCGAGGAGGTAGGGGCCATCTAACCCATCGTCAGGAGGGCTGAGCCTCCTCTCCCACCTCCATTCCACCTGCCAGGAGGACACTGGCCACAGCCTGGTCCAAGGACCCATCTCTATCTGGGATCTCAGGCTCACGCGCCCTCTCCTTGGCTCAGGTGATGGCTTGCCCTTGCCTCGGCGAGAGACTTAGCAACAGGCTTGGCAAAAGAAGTGAAATTCAAACTCGCTGATATCGCTACTTTTTGATATCTCTGTTAACACAAGTGATGGAATGGATGGCTGCAGTATTGGCAAAATGAGGTTTATGGATTACATTAATATTTTTTAATCCTCTCTATGGCCTTCCTTCAGCATCTTGGATCTCAGCTAGAAAGATGGTCAACTCAAAGGCTGGAGAACTTTGGTATTACAAGAGGATAAACCCCTGAAGGAAATCACCCAAATAAGGAACTCTGTGAATATCTTGCTTCTCCTTCTGCCATCAGTCAACAAGATACTGACCGCGGGACTACCACGTGCCAGGCGGGTTAGTGCTGCAGATGCAATGATGAGCAGTACGAGTCACGGGCCTTCCCTTGATGGAACGGAACATACAGAGGGGAAGACCTTGAGCTGCCCTCCTGATGACTGTAATTTCATTTGTTTTTTGTTAAGGTCTAGGAAATAAGGGATTAATACTAAAATGTTGCAAAAAAGGAAAAGAAAAGAAAAAGGCCAAGTATCCACAGAGAACATCATCTCAGTGCTAGAGGAAAGAGTGAGCTGGGGCAATGCCTTGCAAATGTATGAAAATGAGAAAGGCTGAAACAGTGGCTTCTTGTATTTCCCTCCCTGTGGTTTCATGTCTAATCTATACCCATCAACAACATCATACTCTATTAGAAAATGGATGGAAGGTTTTGACATCCATTGCAAGGGAAATGATTCTGTTTGTGCATGTTCTTGAGTGGAACAAAGAAAATAGATTCCAAGAGAAACATTCCAAAAGGTGTCTGTTTTGTTGTGCTAATTACAGCCAATAAGCAAGCGGATTTATTAGCCCTGAGGGGATTTACAAGCGGTCATTTCTAGATTGATATAAAAAGACACCAATCGAGCTTCTCCTAACGACTGTCACAAAGTAACCTGAGCGGATGTTGAGCATCAGTGAATAAAGGCAAAAATTTCTGAGTTAGATGATTCAGTTAAATCCCTTGATTGGCCAAACTCCTGCAAAAACATAATTAATTTAACGACAGTGATTGAGACTCTGTTAATGAGAACATTTAGCAAACATGAGTCACTTTGTTGGATTCAGGATGAAAACAATTCTGTTTTCTCAACAGCCCCCATAACTATTGAAATAAAAAGATCCTGAGTAATGGAGAAAAGCCATTGTGCATAACTATCGCCAAGCATGATGTGCTACCTGAATGTTGTCAGCTGCAGAAATAGAGGAGGTTGCAGTTTCTAGCTTAAATGCCTGTGATGAAGTTCATCCAAGGGAAGACAGTAAACTGGAATTATTTCCATATTGTCAGAGAAGAGTCCTGACTGACCATCTGTGAATGTCATTATGGCACTCATCATTCCCTTGTCACTGTCCTGGGACTGTGGTCACATAAGCCAAGGCCAGGTAAGCAGAATGCAGTGTCTCCTCTGCCCTCTCCTAAAGCCACCAGCTCCAGCTCTGGCATTGGGCGATTGTGACTTTCATGGAGGAATGAAGGGTGAGGGGACAATGGCCTAAAAAAAGAGGCACTATGCCTTAGAATTATTTGGAAGTATGAAATATGTTCTAGTTCTCTTGGATGGAATACAGGGAACTATACAATATGTTCAAGGAGAGTTTTGATAAACTGATGTTGCACAGATGGAATGTGTAATAGTTTCCACTAAAGGTAAGTTAGGGCTGATCTGGAGTACATGTACATTTTTTCAGGTTGATGTAAAACAAAGTTATCCTACATTTCACAGTTATTATCATAAACAAATATTTATTGAGCACTTAGTATATGCCAGGCATTTTGGGAAGGTATAAATGGGGAAATAAAATCTCTGCCCTTGTGAAAAGTGTAATCGGTACCTTGTCAATTTCAGAGCCTGAACAGCATGTGGTGTGAATCAAAGGTTAAAAAATCATCATAATACACACAATAATAGCTCATATTTTGAGAGCATTTTCATGGGCCAAGGGCTGAGCCTGTACCACGTCACTGACATCTCATTTGATTCTGTCCTCCCTGGGGTTGGCTCTAGACTCCACATCTCTAGATTCAGTGTCTCCCACTGCTGAGCAGCCAGACCCCTTTCAAACAGCAGACCAGTGAACTCACCATCAGGATCCTCATTGAAAACAATGCTCTGTTTTGAGTCTTTTTTTTTTTTAAAGCTATGTGCAAGAATATCTCATTTAATCCTCCCAATGTCTACCAAGTGCATTTTTATCCTTACCTTGCAGACAAAGTACAGAGAGGTTTAATAAGTTGGCCAATGTCACAGAGCCAGGGAGAGACAGAACAAGAACTCAAACACAGGCTATTTGACTTCAAGGTCATGGGTAAGGCAAGCTCTGCTGCCATGTCCTCTGGAGGCTATGTCCTTTCATGGAGGAATGAGGTAGTAGACTGCTCCTAGAACCTCACTCCCTGATTAAGGCTACCTGAGACCATGCATTCTCCCAGGACACAAGGCTCCAATGGGCAGTTCCTCTCCTTCTTCCTACCTTCGAATCAATATCGGGGGCTCAGATATTAGTGGATTCTGGAGTTTCAAAGCTATTTGAAAGTGGAGGGGGAGGTGGCAGAACCTGGAGAGTCCAGATGTGGTCTGTGAACCTAGAGACACTGCCCCATCCTCAAAAGGAGATCACGGCCACTGGCCTCGGGTACTGACTTCTATGGGTTCTCTAGTCGAGCACTGGAGGGAACACTGATCCAAAAGCTTGAGAGTGTCTGTCACCGGCCTGAAGCCCAGTGTGACGGCACCAA
>PVKY010003151.1:0-22686 GCA_004027775.1 Bradypus variegatus | reverse complement strand
CCTAATGGAATGCGACTTGGCCAAGTGACCACCCAAGGTCACACAGCTGGCAGCCCGGTGGCAAGGGCTGTATTTCAGGTCCGGTGACGCCCAGTAAACAGCGTTCTCCGCCGGGTCTTCAGATCTCTCCCCCTTGCAGGCTCTCTCAGAAGGGACTGGAAGCCAAACCACCGATCTTCCCGCACCAGCCTTCCGGGAGAGCAGCTAGACCGACAGTCACGGCGGGACCCTCTGGCTGAGACCCGCGACCCCGATCACAGCGCCCATTTTCGCCAGCCTGCCTACCCCCAGGGCGTCAGCGGGCGGCTGACACGCTTTTTAGGGCCCACGGGCCGCACTGGCGTTCCGGAGGGAGAGTAGACGCGCTCCCCGCCCTGCCACGAAGCCCTCGCAGGCCGGCCAGGGCCCGCACGCGAGCCACGCCCGCCCGGCCACCGCCCCCGGGGGAGTCCGGCCCGGGAGACCCCGCCGCCGGGGACGCGGCCCGAGGTAGACCAGCCGCCCCTCGGGGAGCCCGGACCGGGGGGCCGCGCCCCAACCGCCGCCCGCCCCCTCTCCCGCCCCTGGGGCCGGTCTCTTGAGGCACGCGGGCACCAGCGGGAGGCGACGGCGCGACCCCTCCCTGGACGCACACCTTGAGGGTCGGGTACTCCTGCACCTTGAGGGTCATGGAGAGCTGAGCAGCTGACTCCTGCACCGCCATCTTGAATTGGCCCAAACATTAGCGGGCGGAGGAGAAGCCGCCAGGCGCGGGGCAAGCCGGGTAGTGACGTGCGGCCCAGGGGCGGGGCGGACACATCTGGCCAATGGCGCTCGCCCAGCCGGCCTGACGGCGGAAGTATGAGCGGCCCGACGTGCGCTTCGAGAGGCGTCCGGCCGGACCATTCACCACCGGCCTTCCGACCGCTCAGCCAATCAGCGCAAAGCGCCGGCGGGGCGGCTACGTTCATGAACGGCCGGGGGCCGGGTCGTGACGGCCTCCTGCCCCTGGGTCGCTCCTGTTTAGTCCCGGCGTCTTCGGTCGCCGTTCGCGCCGCCAAGGCCGGCGCGCCCGGGGACAATTCTCCCGAGGACGGAGGCGGTGGCTCCGGCCTTCCCGCGGGCGCCTGGGCCAATGGCGGCAGGCGCTGGCGCAGAGTGGCGGGCCCCTGGGCCAATGAGAACCCGCCTCCCGCCCCGCCGTTTCGGTGCGGGGGTTTGGGAATTCTCCGGGTTTGCGCGGTCGCGAAGCGCGCGGGGTCCTCCGGGACTGCGGCCCCGTGAGGGGTCGGGTGTGGAGGGACTCGGGCTTCCATGGGACGGCGCTGGGAAGGGGCGGGGAGGATGGAGGGACGGGGAGCCCCGGGGGATGGCTGGGGGGACGGAGAGCCCGGGGAACGTGGGGATAGGGCGCTTCATGTGACTATTTAATAAAAATGAAACTGGGTTCCGTGTACTGGAATACTTCCCAAATAAACCGTGCCAAGTAACTCATTTCTGCTGTATTCTTAACGTACTGTGTTCAGTGCGAAAATAAATATATACAAAGCAGGGCCCTTTCAGTTTCTTAGGCTGCTCAAGCCAATGCCATGCAATGGGTTAGCTTAAACATAGGAAATCTATTGGCTCACGGTTTTGAGTCTGGGAAAATGTCCAAATCCAGGTGCTGCTTTCTCCCCAAAGACCTTGCTGGTCTGGGGCTGATCCTGGGGTCCTTACCTTGTCACAGGGCCAGGCACGTGGTGGCATCTCCTGGTCCTTCTCTCCTGGGTTCCGCTTCTTGCCTCTTGTGCTTTTTTCCTGTATCTGTCTGAATTTCATTCTCTACAGAGAATGCCAGTAATAGGATTAAGCCCCCCCACCCCAAAGTGGGCCCCACCTTGCTGAAGCAGCCTCATCAGAAGGTCCTGCTTACCATGGGCTCACGCCCACAGGGATGGATTAAGTTTAAGAACATGTTTTTCCCGGGTGCACACAGCTCCAAACCACCACAAGACAGAATGGGAGAGGAGCAGTACGGGTCCCCAGCAGCTCCCCTCCCTTGCACCTCAGCCCCACTGGGACCCTGGCAGGGCCCCCCTCTGCACCCCAGCACCAGTGGAATCCCAGCAGGCACCCCTGCACCCCAGCAGCAGACACCGATGCTGTGTGGGAGCACAGAGCACAGCTCAGCCCTGGCCTGCATGGAGGAGAAGGGGCCCAAGCACCCCAGGGAGGCTAAGCAAGACCTGTGGCCTTTGAAACAGACTAGCTGGGGAGGAGGCGGGCCTGCCTGGCAGCAGGAAGCCCTCAGTCCCGGGCGGAACCCTCTTTTGGATATCAGAAGGCATCTTTCCCCACCGCAGGCATGGTCTGGGGTTTAGATAATGCCCTTCTCCCCAAGCACAGAGACATCACCTCGCTTTCCCCAGGAGCATGCCAGCCCCCGTTCAGCACAGCAGCAGCCCCTGGAGAGCCTGTCCTCTCACAAGCCCACCTAGGGGGCATGACCAGGCACCCAGGAAAACACCCCTGAGCACCAGCTCTCATCAAAGTGAATGAGCCCCCACCCAGCCAGCCCCCATTTTCATTCTGGATACTTGGCCTCGGGTGTGCCGGGGTAGAGACTGTCGGTGTCACCAGGGCAGGTGGGCCGCGCGACTCTGGGAAGCAGGGGAGACCCAGCCTCACAGCCTCAGGAACCGCGGACCCTGGGCAAACACCTCCTTCGAGGGATCAGGCCCGGGTCAGGGGCCAGGCCATGCTGGCCAAGGAAGCTGCTTCCGGAATGTTCAACGTGAATAACAAGATAATCATAAAAACAATAGCAAGACACACCTCTAGTCACGGGAAGGGGCCCTTCCCCTCAGAGGGGGACACTGGGTGAAGGGGGCCACCTGGGGTGGTTGCCACCTTGGAAGCTCCCCAAGGCCCTGTTGGAGGAAGGTGTTAGAGTTCAGCAAGGCCGCGGCCTGCCTTCTCCAGAGCCGGACCCCTGCCTGTGCTCAGTGGGAGGGTCAGCCCGAGAATGGCCCAGGGACCGACGAGGACAAGGGGGTAGGCGCTGACCGTATCAGAAATGCGGGTGCAACTGAAGATGTGTGCTTTTGCTAATCCAGACACAGAAATTCTGTGCACCTGTAACCTTTGGGTGCATAAATGGGTGACTTAATGACTGTTACTTTTTTCTGGCTGTGTTAGGCAAGCAAGCGGCTGACAAATGCCATCCTCACCCTCCTGCCCCCCAACCTCTCCCTTGGGGTGGGCGTGTGCTGGCACCCCCCAGCAGCCTGGGGTACCGGCCAAGGAGAAACTGCAAACGCTGGCAGCTGGTGCCAGCCAGCACCAGGCAGCAGAGGCCTCACCTGTATCCCGTGGGGTCCCTTACATTAGGGTGGGGGAGACACCCCTGAGCCCCTGATGCGGGTGGGGAAGAGGGCTTCACCCTTCATACGTGGTTTCCGTGCAGTGTGGTTTTATATTTGGACGCATGGGCATGCGCTGCCCTCTCAGTCTTCTCCCCAACCCCTTCCATCCCTTGGAACGTTTGTGATGCATCTTGGGGATGTGGACAAAAGCTCCATGAGGATACATGGCGTGTCTCTCCCGGGAGGGCAGCCGGCAGGGGGGGCTTGCTCCATCCTGCAGACCCACGCTCCCTGTGGCCCCCAAGTCTCCCCGCTGCCCTGGCAGCACCTGGCACAGGGTGGGAGGCTGGTGAAGGGGGCTCCAGCATGACTGAACCCTGAACCAAAGATGTGCCAGGGAGCATCTGGAGTGTGGGACTGGGGTTCTGGCAGCCAGCAGTGCTGGATGGCAACCGGTGCTCCTGGAACCACGGAAAGCTGGGTCTCTGGGGACCCCACCACGAGCATGACTCAGCACCCCCATCCTCAGGTCCCGGGCCTGTCTGTCCCGGATGCACCAGCTCTGCTGCGGAAGGCTGAGGGGCAAACGTGTGGCCTCTGGGGGTGGGCCGGGGCTCCCCGGGCTCTGCAGGTGGGAGGGGGAGGAAGGCGGCTCCAGGGCAGGCTCCACCCAGTCCCGGGGGTCCCTCCTGCACTCGGGGGCTGTAGGGCACCTGGCACCTGAAGGTGACACCGTGGGTCAGCCTGCCCAGCCGCACCCACTCCCGCGCCCTCCGACCTGCCTGATCGATTTTCTCAACTGGAATCAATCTTGTGGTTATTTGGACATAAATCTCATAGAAGGTGTGTAACGCCTGCCAATGCTGCCTAAAAATGAATTCTTGAATAAAACGCGTACCTCACATCAGATTTAAGCTTTTACACATGATTGACTCCTTAAGTGGTAAGAAACTAACATTGTTTGATTTCCCTTTCAAATTCTCAAGTAATACAACCCACCATTAGTTTGGGTGGCTAACTGGAGACATTGATTCACCCAAACCACCTAATTGTTATTCCCACGGCTTTTGCTGAGCAGTGTCTCCGAGGAAAAGCCTCAACCGCTGCCCTGCGGGGCCTCCTGCTGCGCGGAGGTAGCCGTCCCCCCTCGGGGAGCAGGGCCCCAGGAGAAAGAGGCCCTAGGCCAGAGACCCACGACGGACACACGTGTCACCGGCAGGGGGGTCACCCAGCCAGTGGTTCTGGAGCCAGGAGAAGCTACGACTGACGTGTGTGCAGAGTGTCGGGGGGCGGTGAGTGTGAACAGGTGTGGGTGTGAATGAGTTGTGAGTGTGGGTGGGTGTGCACGAGTGTGTGGGGGTGCGTGCGAGTATATGCGAGTGGGTGTGAGTGAGGGTTAGGGTGTGAGAGAGTGCGGGGCGTGTGACTCCCCCCACCCAGCTGGAGGCGCGCTTGACGCAGTCGGTGGGCGGGCGCGGCAGCCCCGGGCCCCGCCGCGGGTTTGTTGGTTTGGGTTTTTGTTTTTGGAAAGGGCGGTTGGGAAGGAACAACTGTGACGAGTGGAGGCGAAACTGCCCGCGGCCTGAGGCCACTGGAAAAAGCCTTCTTCTTCCTCGGGCGTGTGAGTGGACTGGCTACAGTTCCTCCCACTCTGGGCAGCTGAGGCCAGCGGAGACCCAGAGGCTGCGCTCCAGCGACTGAGGCGCCCGTCGGGCCCGTGAGCAGCCGGGCGCGCAGCGCGGCAGAGACAGCGGGACCCCGGTCACGGCCCCAGGGGAAGCCGCGCGAGGCGCCGGGTGCTGCCGCGGGACCGGAACACCCTCTGGGGTCCCCCCGGGGCCCGGACCCGGACTGCGCGTGTCTCGAGACCCGCGGGAGCGGGAGCCGAAGGACTGTGCTGCCGGCGGCGCTCACGGGAGAGGCCATCGAGTTAAGTTCCCGTGGTACTTGAAACAGGAAGGGCGAGAATTACGACTTAAGGCTTCTGCTCAGAAAAATATACACAGGAACAATAACACCACCAAGGGAAGCACAGTAAAAAGTCGTAAAGATAAAATCGGGAATGACAAGGCTAAAAAAATGCTAAATGCGGGCTCCAGTGGTTTAAAAGGTAGAGACACCCACCAGCTGACCTGATAAAAAAGCAAGATCCCACAGCCATGGAGAACAAGAAATGGCAAAGGGAAACGCGTCGTCAAAATAAAAGGAATTAAAGGGATCGCAGGGGAGCCCTTGGCTCCACCTCATAGAATCCGCTTCCGGAAGCTCACCGCAGCCGTGCACGCGGTCGGCGCGGGCCGAGGGCCGCCGTGGGGCATCACCTGCGTCGCCCAGGGACGCCCGCGGAGTCTCGCCGAGTTGTAGCCAACCAGAAATAACGCAGCAACTTTACGGATTTATTCCCGTCGTTAGTCAGCCCTCGAAACAGCCGGGCTGTTGTTCTGCTTGCGATTGGAAAAGAGGTCAAACATAAAACGCGCCGCACGTCGCCGCGCCGCGGAGGGGCTCAGGCGCCCGCGTGCGCCCCCGGGACGCACCGCCGCGGCCCGGGCGCCGCCGGGTGGGCCTCTCCCGCGCGCTCGCCTCCGAGGCAGACGCCCTGGGCCACCGTCCTCTGTGCGGAAACCCCGTGTCCGCCGAAGCCGACGGCATGCGCGCTTTCCCAGCCGCCGGGGTCGCTGAACGTCGGCTCCTCGGGGTGAACAGGGAGCGCCGTGCATTCCGTCAGACCCGGGTTTGTCCGTCCTCCTGCCGATGGGTGTCGGGCGGCGCGGAGAGAAGCTATGGCACATACCTGTACAGGTATTCTCGTGGGCGTGGCCGGGGCGGAGGTGCTGAGTCTCCGTTAGGTGTCTCCAGGACCGGCCCGCTGTCTCCACCGCGGGAGAGCCGCGCGCTCAGCCTCCCCGCCGCGCCCTTCGGGGCGCGCGGCCTGAGTTCGCGGTTCCTGGAACCGCTTTCCACGCACTGACGGTTAATTCATCTGTTCTCTGATGAATTGTCTGTTCGAATGTTCTGCTTTTGTTTAAATTGTGTTGTCTTTTAATAGTTGATTTGTAGTGGTTTGAGTTCTTCATATATTCTGGATACAAGACTATTATGCCAGGTACATGCTTTGTGATTTTCCCCCAATCTGTGGCTTGCTTTTTTGTGTACTTAATTTGTCTTTGGATACAAGATATTAATTTTAATGGTCTAATTTCTCATTTTTTTTCTTTTATGGATCATGCTTTTTGGAAATCTGTTACTACTCCAAGATAGCAAAACCCTCTTCTTCTGGTTTTACATTGTAAATAACTTTGGTTTTTCATCTTGAATTAATTTTGCAAATGCTGTGACACAGCAGTCAAGATTCATTTTTCTCCACTTGTTTAAAATGCTTTCCTTCCTCCATTGAATGGTGGCTTTATTGAACGTCAGTTGATTGCTTGTGTGTTGGTAATTCTGAACCCTTTATTCTGTTCCACAGACCTATTTGTCCATCCCTCACCCTTTCTCTCTTCATTACTGTAGCTTTAGAGTAAGTCTTGGAAACACACTGAGTCTTCCAGCCGTCCTCTTTTCCTGTGAGTTGGTCTTGACGATTTTAAATCTTCTTCATTTCCATTTAAATTTTAGACGCAGCCTATCAGTTTCTAAAAATAGTCCCCTTGGGGTTTTTATTCAGATTGCATTGAATGTCTAGATCAGTTTGGGGGAGAATTGACACCTTAACAATATTGAATATGACCACGGTATATTTTCCCTATAATCAGATATTTAATCTATCTCAAAAGTCTTGCTGATTATAGTGTAGAGATCTTGAATTTCTTTTGTTACATGTATTGCTAGTTTTCATGTTTTTGATAAATTGTATTTTTATCATTTGCCATTGTTTTTTCGGGTGTGGAGAAATACAAGTGGGTGTCTCCGCAGACAGTGGGGAAACCGGCTTCTCTGTTCCCACTCAGGGCTTCGAGCTCTTCTCTCGGGCCTCGGTAGCCAGAGTTCCTTGAGCCCCTTGTTTGATTACCCCGTTGCTGTGTAACAAATCACCTCGAAACTTGGGGTGCACAACACGTGCGTTTACTCTCTCCTGGTGCCTGAGCGTCGGGATCTGAGCTGCTTAGATGGTGTCCTGCTCAGACGCCCCCCGAACGTGATTCCCCAGCCTGGCACCCGCAGCCGGGGCGTCCACGGTCGGGCAGAGGAGGGCCCCTCTCGAAGGGAAGAGTAGCAGAGAATTCTCGATATTTTCGAACCACTACACCCTTCTAGGAGGGAAAGGCGGAAAAAGAGACGGGCAGAAAGATTCCACTGCTTCCCCCAGACCCAGGCGAGCTGGGCACAGCCCTCCCCGGGAGTGGCAGGCATCTAACACTCCTGATTCCCAGCCCTTCCAAGAGACCCTACAGCCCACTGCCCTACCTGTGGCTACTCCCGCCCCCAGTTCCCTCACAGTGGGCTCTGCTGCTCTCTTCCGCCTGCTGAGCATCTCCCGACTCAATAGGTGCCTCCAGGACAGGACCCAACAGGCCCTGCCCAGGCCCTCCTCCCTGCTCCTCCCTGCCCAGGTCCCCCTCCCTGCCCCAGGCCCTCCTCCCTGCTCCAGGCCCCCCTCCCTGCTCTCCACTGTCCTCCTTCCTGGCCCAAGAGCTTCTTTAACATTCTGTCCCCAGAAAAGCATTCACTTACTCTATTAGAACACAGAAGAATAAAATTGTTCAACAAGTTCCCACATCATCCATAACTACATAATGACAGCTTTTCATTCTGAATATTTACCTTTCTCTCATTTTTCATCAGAAAACATCAGACCTGCCAGAAGTCTATTTTTTTAAAGACCCAAATCTATTTTTTTAAATTTTTATTTTGAAATAAATTCAAACTTACAATAAAAGTTGCAAAAATAATACAAACCCCATAAACAGAACTCCAGCATATCGCACCCCACTCCACTGATACCCTGATCCACCAACTTGAATGTTGTCACTTTACCATTTCTTTCTTTCCCTCCCTATCATCCGTCATCTATTGTTCTGTCTTCTGGACATATGAAAGCAAGCTGCACACATCCTTGAACAAATAATATAATTCACATATACATTTCCTATGAACAAGAATATTCATTTATGTAATCACAGTAAGTGTAGTTAAGAAGTTCAAGAAATTTATCATTGATATAAAGCTTACATTCTTTATTTCATTTTTTCTTATGTCCCAATTGTGTCCTTTTGAGCCTTTTCTTCTCTATTCTTAGATCTCATCCAGGATCATCTATGGCATTTAATTGTCAATATCTATTTAGACTGTCTTTTTTTTAAATTGTAGAAACATATATACAGCATAAACCTTCCCATTCCACCCCCTCCCAAGCACCCCATTTAGTGGGATTAATCACATTTAGAGTGTTGCAATGCCATCACCTTCCCACCGTCCATTACTAGAAATGTCCCTTCACCCCAAACAGAAACCCTACGCTCATTTCTTAACTCCCCATTGCCCTTTCCCCCACTTCTCGTAACCCATACTCTACTTTTCATCTTTATGATCATATTCTCTGATACTTTCTTTGTGATTACTGTGGACTTAAATTTAACATCTTGAGTCTATAAAAATCTTGTTTTCTTTGATACCAACTTAACTTCAATAGGACACATAAACTATGTTCCTATACTCCTCCATTCCCCCACCTTTATATAGTTCTTGTCAAAAATTGCATATTTTACATTGAGTCCAAAACCACTGATCTGCCACTACACTTTATGTATTTTAGATCCTGTAGGAAGTAAATAGTGGAGTCATAAGTCAAAAATACAGTAGTGTTGGTATTTATATTTACCATGTGATCATTACTGGAAATCTTTATTTCTTCATGTGGTTTCAGTCAACTGTTTAGTGTCTGTGCCAGTTTGAATGTATTATGTCCCCCAAACGCCATTATCTTGTGTGGGCAGACCTAGCAGTGTTAATTAGATTGTAATTCTTTGCACCTCTCCAACTCTGGGTGATGACTCTGATTGGATAATTTCCATGGAGATGTTGGCCTGCCCATTCAGGTGGGTCTGAATTAAATTACTGGAGAACTATATAAGATCACACAGGAGGAGTGAGCTTGCTACAGCCAAGAGGGACACTTTGAAGAAAGCACAGGAGCTGCAAATGACCGACATTTTGAAGATGGCCATTGAAAGCAGACTCTTACTCCAGAGAAGCTAAAAGAGGACAAACACCCCAAGTGCAACTAAGAGTGACATTTTTGAGAAACTGCAGCCTAGAGAGGAATGTCCTGGGAGAAAGCCAGTTGAAACCAGAACTTTGGAGCAGACATGAGCCACATACCTTCCCAGCTAACAGAGGTTTTCTGGACACCATTGGCCTTCCTCCAGTGAAGGTACCTGATTACTGATGTGTTACCTCGGACACTTTATGGCCTTAAGACTGTAACTGTGTAACCAAATAAATCCCCTTTTATAAAAGCCAATCCATCTCTGTTGTTTTGCATTCTGGCAGCATTAGCAAACTAGAACAAGTGTCCCTTCCTTTCAGCCTGTACAATTCCCTTTAACATTTCTTATAGGACTGATCTACCGGTGATGAATTCCCTCAGCTTTTGATTATCCAGGAATGTTTTCATCTTCCCCTCATTTTTAACCTCCAGGTGTTTGTGAATTTTCTGAGTCTCTGATGATTATTGACTTCTATTTGTATTCCATTGGGGTCAGAGAATGTGCTTTGAATAATTTCAATTTTTTTAAATTTATTGAGGTTTGTTTTGTGTCCCACCATATGGTCTATTCTGGAGAATAGCCGTGATCACTAGAGAAGAATGTGTATGCTGGTGATTTGGGATGTAATGTTCTATATATGTCTGTTAAATTTCTCTATATCTCTCTCTCCTTTCTTTGTTTCTTAGTCAGTAGGGCTCTCTTTAGTATCTGAGGTAGGGCAGGTCTTTTATTAGCAAAATCTCTCAGCATTTGTTTGTGAAAAATTTAAGCTCTCCCTCCAATTTGAAGGAGAGTTTTGCTGGATAAGTATTCTTGGTTGGAAATTTTTCTCTCTCAGAATTTTAAATATGTCATACCACTGCCTTCTCGCCTCCATGGTGGCCACTGAGTAGTCACAACTTAGTCTTATGTTGTTTCCTTTGTATGTGGTGAATTGCTTTTCTCTTGCTGCTTTCAGAACTTGCTCCTTCTCTTCAGTATTTGACGGTCTGGTCAGAATGTCTTGGAGTGGGTTTATTTGGATTTATTCTATTTGGAGTTTGCTGAGCATTTATGCTTTGTGTATTTATATTGTGTAGAAGGTTTGGAAAGTTTTCCCCCAAAATTTCTTTGAATACTCTTTCTAGACCTTTACCCTTCTCTTCCCCTTCTGGGACACCAATGAGTCTTATATTTGGATGTTTTATTTTATCTGTCATATCCCTGAGATCCATTTCCATTTTTTCAATTTTTTCCCCATTCTTTCTTTTGTTCTTTCTTTTTCCACTCTGTGGTTCTTGAGGTTGCCGAGTCATTGTTCAGCTTCCTCTAGTCTTGTACTATGAGTATCCAGACTCTTTTTAATTTAGTCAACAGTTTCTTTTATTTCCGTAAGATCATCTGTTTTTTTTTATTTACTCTTGCAATTTCTTCCTTATGCTCTTCTAGGGTCTTCTTCATGTCCTTTATATCCTGTGCCATGCTCTCATTGTTTGTCTTTAGTTCTTTGATTAATTGTGCCAAGTACTGTGTCTCTTCTGATCTTCTGATTTGGGTGTTTGGGTTTGAGTTCTCCATATCATCTGGTTTTATCAGATGCTTTAAAATTTAAAATTTTTTGTTGTTTTTGGGCTCTAGGCATTTGCTTTACTTGATAGGGTTCTTTTAGGATGTGAAGGATTATTCAGACACCAATCTCTAATTTATCAGATCTACAGCTTGGTGGCAAACTCTTTCTCTAACTAACCAGCAGATAGCATCTGCGAGTCACCTATTCCCCTCAAGTCAGTTCTCCCCAACTTTGTCTTTGTGGTGTGTGAGGATGTAATCCTTGTGGGGTTCAATTGGTGCACCAAGTTTGGGTGTGTTGCTGGTGCTGTCCACGCTGAATGTGGGGCGTGTGTCTGGGTAGTCAGGGAGGCAGGGCAGCTTTAATAATCAAACCTCCCAGGTGTTCCTAGAGATTTAGGGCTGTTGCAAGAATCTAAACCTTCATTTCAGTCTCACCACAGATTGTCTCTGCTGCCAACCCACAAATCCTTGGTATTGGCATAGGGTCCCTGAGATTTCTGAGTGGGTCCCTCTTCTAAGCTGTGCCCTTCTACGACCTCTGCTGAGGGAAGGCTGTGCTACATCACAGGTGAGCGCCATCTCTCCAGGGAAGTTCTGGGCCACTGGGCCATGCGGGGGCGCTCCCAGCCTGCTGTAAGGATGGCTGAATGGGGATTGTTAATTTCCCCCTTTCCACACAGCTCCACCTTCTGAGCTCTGGGACAATTAGCTGTAGGTGTGGGAAAGGCTATTGTCCACATCTGATAGTGTGGTGTGTGTGCAGTGTTGCTGGAAATATCCCGTCACATTGGGTTTCTTGGTGCAGCTCTGGGTTAAGGCCCCAGCACCAGGCAGGAGCGTTCATAGGCCACCGGAAAGATGGCTGCAAGGGGCATGGTTTCTCCCCCCTTTTGGCTCCCCTCTGCCTCCTGGCTCTGAGACAGTTAGCAGGTGTGTGAACGGCTGTCTTCCATGCCACATACGGAGGCGTTCGCACAGCCCTTTCCTGCTGCGCTTCACTGGTGGCTCTTGCTGCCATATCTGCGGCTGCTTTTGGATTTTTTTGAAAAGAACTAGTCCACCTCCGAACGCCAACCCCCGGTTTCCTGACACCGCAGCGTGGCTGCCAGATATTCAGCGGCTCACTCACTCGTTTCAGAACACAGACTCCCGGTTTCACCAAGTGCACGGTCTCTGTGGATTTAGCAGACCTTGTCCAGCCGGTGCATCGCTGGAACTGGTGTTCTGGGTCACTTCCTGGCCTCGATCTAGTATTTTTCACGGAGGTGTTTTTTTTGCCCTGTCTCTCCTAGCCGCCATCTTAGGTTCTCCCCAAATCTATTTTAACAGGTTAAATTATATGAGTGTGCTGTTTCTATAGGTCAAAAATTGCAGAATATTGGCAGTTTTATTGGATTCAAACTATCAATTAGTAGCTTTGCTTTTAAACTTTGCACTGAATTTCTTGCGGATGCTGCTGGGGAGTGACTCGTGCCCCCGCCGAGGGCGTGTTTGGGTCCCAGCCTGGCCCTGTGGTTGGGGACCCGGGTGTAAATCGGTCTTCGAAGATGTTACGAGGTGAGGTGCCCATTGTGAGGGGTGGGGGTGGCCTTATTCTGACACCCGCACACGCAAATGAAATGGGACCCTCCAAGAGAGGCCCCGGGAGATCTGGAAGCTGAAGTCAGCAGAACCCCGGAGGGAAAGGAGATGTTGCCATGGGCTCCACCACATACCAGAAGAGCCCGGGAGCCTCAAAGAGTGTGTCCAGCGAGAAGATCCCAACAAGGAGGAAGCCACTCCCTGGCCTCTGAGACGTGAGCTGTACCCGTTTGAAACTGTTATGGAGCCCCGAAAAGCCACGTACTTTAATGCAATCGTGTGGGACCAAGCCTATTACTCTTGATTAGGGTGTGACTTTTTCATTCAATGGTTCCATGTAGATGTGACCTACTCAACTGTGGGTGGGCACTCTGATTACATTATTCCATGGAGGCGTGGCCCCACCCATTTGGGGGGTTCTTGATTAGTTCACTGGAGCCCTTAAGAGAGTTAAGAGCTGACACTGATGCTGACACTTGGAGATGCAGACAGGACGTGTGGAGATGCTGAGCTAAGAGATGAAGCCCAGAGTTTGCCCGGAGAAGCTAAGTGAGGACCCCCAGATGCTTAGAAATGTCCTGGGAGGACAAGCAAGGATGCACAGGAGCTGAGAGAGAGAAGCTAAGACAGAAGCCCAGGGACATTTTGGAGAAACCCATTTTGAAACACAACCCAGGAGCAAAGGACCAGCAGACGCCAGCCATGTGACTTCCCAGCTGACAGAGGTGTTCTGGATACCCTCGGCCTCTCTCCAGTGAAGGTGTCCTCTTGATGCCTTAATCTGGACACTATTATGACCTTAGAACTATAAATTTGTAAGTGAATAAATCTCCTTTAGAAAAGCCAATCCATTTCTGGTATTTTGCATAACAGCAGCTCTAGCAAACCAGAACGTAAGCCAATAAATTCATGTTATGAAGCCGGCTTGTTGTGCGGGGTTTGTTTCAACAGCAGGAAGCTAAAACAGATCCTATCTATATTAATTATTCCTTCCTACTTTATTTTGTCAGTAACTAATAATTTTTTAAACTTGTATCTTTTGCCCTAGCTTACCCACTTTTTGGGATTTATTGTTCAGAAGCCCCTAACAGGCGTGAGAGAGACACAGATGAGAGTGTTGTTGTGTTGCTCGTTTAGACCCAGCCCAATGCCCGAGAACAGGGTGCAATCCAAAGAGTGAAGTACATGCAAAGTGGGGAGTGGTCTTAGTAGTTATTTTAAAGATGTGAGAGAACCACACGCATCGATGTGAAAACATGTCTTAGCTCCTTACTAAGGGAGAAAACGCCGGCTGCTGGGTGGTCGCATGGCGGGTGGAGGATGTTGAACTGTGACCCCAAGACGACACGTGCACCTCCTGACTCCTGGCGCCTGGGGCTGCAACCTTGTTCGGAAGTAGCGATTCACAGAGGTGATCAAATTAGGAACCTCAGGCTCAGATCGCCCCGGATTAGGGAGGGGCTCCATCCAGTGGCTGGTCCTGGTGAGGGAAAGTGGGGAGTATGACGCGGACACACGAGGGGAGGAGGTGCAGCCATGAGGCCTCTGCAGGCCGAGGGAGAGGCTGGGACGGAGCCTCCCAGAGCTGCAGGAGGACCCACCCTGCCAACACCTCCATTCCAGACTTCCGGGCTTCGGAGCCCCGAGAGGATACACTTCCTGGTAGGCCACAGTCTGCGGAATTTCATTACAGCACCCCGGAAAACGAGTACCGTAAGATTTCACTTTTATCACAACGAACAAGGACAAGAACAACATGAAGGTCTGTACAGCAACAACGGTTTCCCCTGGGTGGTGAGATTTTGGCGAGCTCTTCCTTTCCATCCTGTGCTTATCTGCAACGTTTGAGACTTGAGCTTTGTTTTAGGCGTCATCAGAAACTGCGATCAAGTTACTGAACACTGGTCAAGGTGCTGGACGGCTGACTCAGTGGTGGCAGCCTGGAGGTTGGTGGGTGCGGGCGGCGTGCCCAGCAACTCAGCTGGGGTGGCCGGGTGGGCAGGGAACAGGCTGGGTTGGCGTGGTTTAGGGCACCCAGTGGAGCCTGGGAGCCTGCAGGGCATTGGTATCTGCTCTGTGGAGAGGGTTCTGGGTGGGGGCAGCCTGGAGCAGAGAGCCCTGGTTGATGAGTGGGTGTAAAGAAGGGGTGACAGGGTGGTCAGCAAACCCTTGGAGAAGTCGCACCCTAGAGGAGACGAGGGTAACATGGTGGCAGCTGGAGGCACGTGGGACCTGGGCATGTCAGGCTGATGCCACCAAAGCTGAGCCTAGGAGAGGACTAGGGTTGCTGCGAAGGCAGGAGGGGTGGGCCCAGAGGCCCCTCTCTTGAGGACATCACAGCTCCTCCCACCCACTTCTTCCTCTCAAGGAGGAGAGACCCCTGGTGTCCGAAGGACCCTCTGGTTGGTGCTTAGCCTGACCATACACACTTGGAAAGCCGTCTTCCCTGGAAAATCACAAAGAAGCCTGTACTGGTTGGCAGGACACAGGGCCGTGGTTCATGTGACCAAATCCACAGGCCACCGAGAGCACCAGGTGGCAGAGCTGGCCTTGTGCAGCCCTCCCTTCCCGCGAGCCCGCAAGGGTGAGCTCCACCGGCGGCTGCTGACCGGCAAGGATAGAGGTCACGGAGGGAGGCTGGGAGACGGGGAGAGAACCCTGCCCTGGAGAAAATTCCCATTTCCCCTGGAGTCCAGGACACGCTAACTCACTCTCCGGCAGTTCACTTGCTGAGGGTTTAGGTGTTCAAGTTCTGACAACCACCTTGACTTAATTATGATGACTCAATTCTAGATTCTGTCTTTGTGAGGCAAATCTTCTTAATACAAATATAACAAAGATACATTTTATAAAGTTCCGGAAAAATTTCTATTAAAGAAAAGACAGAAGACTGTCTCTTCCAGAGAGGACGGCACAGGGCCCAGCTTAAGTGGCTGCCCAAGAACGCGGCAATTGGACTGAATTTAAGGAACGTGCCCTGACGTGATGTGCTCCCTCTGTCTTGGAGGACGTGGCTGCAGGGCCACCATCCCTGTGACTTCGTGGGTCTGTGACATCCAATCGGTGACCCGAAGGAGAAGCCACAGGAGCAGCCTGAAGCTGGAAGTCAACAGAACCCAGAAGAGAAAGGAGAAGAGGCCACCATGGGCATCACCATGTGACGGAAAAGCCCAGGAGCAGGGAGCACCGGCAGCCAGCCCCACAGCGCCACAGACTCTGGGGAGAAAGCATCACCTGGATGACATCTCAATTTTGGATTTCTCCTAACGACAAAACCATGAGCCAATAAATTCCTATTGTTTAAGCCCGCCCAGTGTGTGCTTTTGAGAAACTTCTACCGAATCCATGGTTCCATGGGCAGGACCACTCGCACCTGTGGCAGAGCCGTTCTTGCTCCAGGCCCTGCTTGCACCTAGTAGCATCTTGTGTTCCGCAGTCAGTGAGTTGAGAGTGTCCAACCTGCAGAGCCAAAGAGGCCTACTGGGCGATGTAATTCTTTCCTCCTACTAGGCGGTGCAAGATGCATTAATTTGCTTTTTACTTTGAAGGGGATATCCCTGCATGCTCCCCTGGATCCCTACAAAATTTTCTGATGTGGCAGCCCCCTGAATCTTTGTGGGGTTTCCCTCTCATTCTCTGAAGCTCATTTGAATCACCAGGGTCTCTGATCACTATCATTAAACAGTAGGCGAGTGTGACGTTCTGTGCAATGTCCAGCCACGTGTTGACGGAGAGCACAAGGGTTAACAGAGCCCCCGGGCAGGACCGTGAAAGTAGCGTTGTCCACCCCACGTGAATGCAAAGCGCTTCCAGGGTTCCCCCTGAAATCCAGGGGAAAGAGGCATTCGCAAGCTCAGCGGCTACATACTAGGGCACGTTAAACAAGGAACATACCACAGCCACTAGAGCAGCTCCAGGTGGGGTTATGACTTGGTGGAGTTTGTTCTAAGTCCACGGTCATTCTCCAGCATCCGTGTGACCTTTCTCAAGGTGAGACGGTGGGCTATGGTGACATAATGGGGACCACCACCCTAGCTTTCTTTTTTTTTTAACTTTTTTTAATTCAGTTTTATTCAAACACATGCACATAACATACAGTCATCCATGGTATACAGTCAGCCGTTCACAGTATGATCATGTAGTTATGTGTTCATCACCACAATCTATTTCTGAACATTTTCCCTACATCAGAAAGAATCAGAACAAGAATAAAAAATAAAAATGAAAAAAGAACACCCAAACCATTCCCCCATCCCATCCCATTTGTCATTTAGTTTTTATCCCCGTCTTTCTACTCATCCATCCATACACTAGATAAAGGGGGTGTGATCTACAAGGTTTTCACAATCACACTATCACCCCTTGTAATCTACGTTATTATATAATCATCTTCAGGAGTCCAGACTGCTGGGTTGGAGTTTGGTAGTTTCAGGTATTTACTTCTAGCCATTGCAATACATTAAAACCTAAGAGGTGTTATCTATATAGCGCATAAGAATGTCCACCAGAGTGACCTCTCGACTTCATTTCAGATCTCTCAGCCACCGACTCTATTTCGTCTCATTTTGCACCCCCCTTTTGTTCAAGAAGATACTCTCAGTCCCACAATGCCGGGTCCAGTTTCATCCCCAGGAGTAATATCCTGCATTGCCAGGGAGATTTACACCCCTGGGAGTCAGGTCCCACGTAGGGGGGAGCGCAGTGAGTTTACCTGTCAAGGTGGCTCAGTTAGAGAGAGAGAGGGCCACATCTGAGCAACAAAGAGGCACTCAGGGGGAGACTCTTAGGCACAACTACACGCAAGTTTAGCCTCTCCTCTGCAGCAACAAGCCACATAAGGGCAAGTCCCATGATCGAGGGCTCAGCACATCAAACCGCCCTAGCTTCCTTTAACTCTCCAAAGGTGGTGCTAATCTTTGCCACTCTGAAAATAACTTTTTTTTACGTTTTTTATTGTGAAATATTTATAGAGAGAAGTGATCACTTGCAAAGTACAATTTAATGAGTAGCTACAGAGCAAATTTTAAAGAATCTTATTGGTTACAGTTCCACCATTTCAGTTACTTCCTTCTGGCTATATTAATAATAAATTTTTTAATTAAAAAAACATTTCTATAAAGATTCAGTATGCATAATGTTTTGTTAAATCCCATCTTGTCTGTTGCTACCCCTTCCTCTAGTTTAATCACTTTCCCAGTCTTCAGGGATGTGTAGGCAGTGGCCACCCTAACTTGTTCTTGTTGAAAAGGGGTGGCGACATTATAGGAAAAGGGGACACATCTGGTTGATGTTCTTGAAGAGGCTGTTGCCTCTGGGTTTTGGGACTTAGCTGGCAGAGAAGCACTCTGGGAGATTTAAGTTTCAAAAAAATAAACTTAGTGAGTGAAACTTTTATAGTGTCCCAGATAGGTACCCGGTATTCTTAGGGTTTTCTGGACTACTGTTGATTTGGACTTGTTCTACTGTGAGCATTTGGCACATCTAGCTGGAGCTTGCATAAATGTAACCTCCAGGACAGCCTCTCCACCCTATTTGAAATCTCTTAGCCACTGAACCTTATTTTGTTATCTTTATTTTCCCCCTTTTAGTCAAGAAGACATTCTCAATCCCTCAATGCCGTGGCCAGGCTCGTTCCTGGAATCCGTATTCCACATTGCCAGGGAGACTCACTCCCCTGGGGGGTCCTGTCCCACATCAGGGGGAAGGTGATGAACTTATTCGCAGAGTTGGGCTTAGAGAGAAAGGCCACATTTGAGCAATGTGCTTGTTTGAATGTATCAAGTCCCCCAAATGCCATTATCTTTGATGCAATCTTGTGGGGCATTTTAGTGTTGATTAGATTGGAATTCTTTGAGTGTTTCTTTGGAATGTGCCCCCACCCAATTGTAGGTGATAACTCTGATTAGATATTTCCATGGAGGCGTGGCCCCACCCGTGCGTGGTGGGCCTTGATCAGTGGAGTCATATAAATGAGCTGAGGGGCAGAGGGAACTCAGTGCAGCTGTGAGTGATGTTTTGAAGACGAGCTACAGCCAAGAGGGACACTTTGAAGAAAGCACAGGAGCTGCAGATGAGAGACAGTTTGAAGACAGCCATTGAAAGCAGACTCTTGCTCCGGAGAAGGACAAACACCCCAAGTGCAACTAAGAGTGACATTTTTGAGGAGCTGCAGCATAGAGAGGAATGTCCTGGGAGAAAGCCATTTTGAAACCAGAACTTTGGAGCAGTTGCCATCCACAGGCCTTCCCAGCTAACAGAGGCTTTCCGGACACCACTGGCCATCCTCCAGTGAAGGCACCCGATTGCTGATGAGTTACCTTGGATGCTTTATGGCCTTAAGACTGTAACTGTGTAACCAAATAAACACCCTTTATAAAAGCCAACCCATCTCTGGTGTTTTCCATTCCGGCAGCATTAGCAAACTAGAACAAACAACAAAAGAGGTTCTCTGGAGGTGTCTCCTAGGCATAATTATAGCTGGGCTTAGCCTCCCCTTTACAGTTAGAAGTTTCACAAGAGCAAGCCTCAAGATCGAGGTCTTGACTTATGAAATAGGGGGTTCCTAATTTCACAGAGCATATATTCTGTCCAGGACAATCAATGTCTAATATTGTCTTCACTTAGTTATACACGTACCATCACTCTCAATTTTAAACAATTATCATGACCCAAAGCACCCCAAAGCTTTAATCAGCCCCTAGTTATTTATCCCTGGTATTAGGGTGGTACTTGTAAGGTATTCCTACTAAATATAGTCTACAATATGAAATATGTAGTTTTTCCGATGTGCCATTCTGTTGTTAACCCTTTGTACCAGTGTCATACCTTTGCAGTAGATCATGCAAGCACCTGTGGGATACATACCTTTAAACAAACCCTTTCAATCATGTTCGTCTTCAATGTAGCACTGATACTTCTAATCCCATTAACAAACTATCATCACCCCTATCCATTCCCATACCATTGAAATCGCCCTCATTAACATATCTGAACATATTAGGTTATCATTCCCCCTTCACTAGTTTCTGTCTAGTGGTCCCCAATATTTTACATTATAAGATGCTGATTTTACATTTTCAGGGAGTTCATATTGGTAATAATATACAATATCTCTCCTTTTGTGTCTGCCTTATTTCACTCAGCATTGTCTTCAAGTTTCATCCATATCGCCGTATGTTTCAGGACCTTGTTCCTTCTTACTGCCGTATAATATTCCATCACATGTATATACAATATTTTGTTTATCTACTCGTCTGTTGAAGGACACTTGGACTCTTTTGATCTCTTGGCAATTCTAAACAATGCTGCTATGAACATTGGTGTACAAATATCTGTTCATGTCACTGCTTTCCAATCTTCTGGGTATATACCAAGAAGTGGACTTGCTGAATCGTAGGGTAACTTGATATATAGTTTTCTGAGGCACTACCAAGGTGTCTTCCACAGCAGCTATACCATTTTACAGTCCCACTATCAATGAGTAAGAGTTCCGTTTCTCCACATCCTCTCCAGCATTTGTTGTTTCCTGTTTGTTTAATGGCAGCCCTTCTTATTGGTGTGAGATGGTATCCCATTGTGGTTTTGATATACATTTCTCTAATAGCTAGTGAACATGAACATTTTTTTCATGTGTTTTTTAGCCATTTGTATTTTCTCTTTGAAAAAAATGACTTTTCATATCTTTTGCCCATTTTATAATTAGGCTGCTTGTACTATCGTTGAGTTGTTTATATGAGCAAAATAACAATCTCTTATCAGATACATGGTTTCCAAATATTTTCTCCCATTGCGTTGGCTGCCCCTTAACCTTTCTGACTAATTCCTTTGATGTACAAAAGCTTTTGATTTTGAGGAATTCCCATTTATCTATTTTTTCTTTAATTGCTTGTGCTTTGGGTGTAAGGCCTAAAAAGCTACCTCCTAATACTAGGTCTTGAAGATGTTTCCCTACATTATCTTCTAGGAGTTTTATGGTACTGTCTCTTATATTGAGGTCTTTGCTCCACTTTGAGTTAATTTTTTGTATAGGGTGTGAGGTAGGAGTCTCTTTCATATTTTTGGATATGGATATCCTGTTCTCCCAGCCCCATTTGTTGAAGAGACTCTTCTGTCGCAGTTCAGTGGATTTGGGGTCCTTATAAAAAACCAGTCAACCATAAATCTGGGGTTCTGTTTTCAAACTCTTAATTCAATTCCATTGATCAATATGTCTATCTTTGTGCCAATACCATGTTGTTTTTACCACTGCGGCTTTATAGTGGGCTTTAAAGACAGGAAGTGTAAGTCCTTCCTCTTCATTCTTCCTTTTTAAAATGTTATTGGCAATTCAAGGCCCCTTTACCTTCCAAATAAGTTTGATAACTTGCTTTTCCAAGTCTGCAAATCAGGTTGTTGGAATTTTGATGGGAATTGTGTTGAATCTGTAAATCAGTTTGGGTAGAATTGACATCTCAACAACATTTAGCCTTCCTCTCCATGAACATGGAATATCTTTCCATTTATTTAGGTCCTTTTTTATTTCTTTTAATAAGGTTTTGTAATTTTCTGTGTAGAGGTCTTTTACATCCTTGGTTAACTTTATTTCTAGGTACTTGATTTTTTTAGTTGCTATTGTGAATGGCAATTTTTTCTTGAGTGTCTCTTCAGTCAGGTCATTACTAGTGTATAGGAACGTTACTGATTTATGTGCATTGATCTTGTATCCCACCACTCTGCTCAGGTAGCTTTGTCATTGATTTCTCAGAATTTTCCAGATATAAGATCATATTATTTGCAAATATTGACAGTTTTACTTCTTCCTTTCCAATTTGGATGCCTTTTATTCCTTTGCCTTGATGAATTGCTCTGGCTAGAACTTCCAGCACAATGTTGAATAACAGTGGTGACAGCGGGCATCCTTGTCTCGTTCCCAATCTTAGGGGGAAGGCTTTCAGTCTCTCATCAATGAGTACTATGCTGGCTGTGGGTTTTTCATATATGCCCTTTTTTTATATCGAGGAAGTTTCTTTCAATTCCTACCATTTGAAGTGATTTTACCAAAAAAGGATGCTGAATTTTGTCAAATGTTTTTTCAGCATTTATTGAGATAATCATTTGATATTTCCTTTTGATTTGTTAACGTGTTGTATTACATTGATTGATTTTCTTATGTTGAACCTCCCTTCCACATGCCAGGAATGAACCCCCACTTGCTTATGGTGTATAATTCTTTAAATGTGCCTTTGAATTAGATTTGCAAGTATTTTGTTGAGAATTTTTGCGTCTGTATTCATGAAGGAGATTGGCCTATAGTTTTCTTATTTTGAAGTATTTTTATTTGGTTTTGGTATCAGAATGATATTAGTTTCATAAATGAGTTACGTACAGTCCCTTTTTCTTCAATTTTTTGAAAGAGTTTGAGCAGGAATGGTGTCAATTCTTTTTGGAAAGTTTGGTAAAATTCCCCTGTGAAGCATCTGGCCCTGGGCTTTTATTTGTAGGTAGATATTTGATGACTGATTGATTTATTTGCTTGTGACTGGTTTGTTGAAATCTTCTATTTCTTCCTGGGTCAGTCTAGGTTGTTCATTTCCTCTGAATTGTCTAGCTTGTTGGCAAAGACTTGTTCATAGTATCTTCTTATGTTTTTTTTTTCTTTGGGATCAGTAGTAATTATCTGCTCTGATTTCTGATTCTGTTTATTTGGGTCTTCTCTCTATTTTACTTTGTCAGTCTAGCTAAGGGTCTGCCAATCTTGTTGATCTCAAAGAGCCAACTTTTGGTTTTATTTATTCTCTCTATTGTTTTCTTGTTCTCCAGCTCATTTATTCCTGCTTTAATGTGTGTTATTTCTTTTCTTCTACTTGCTTTAGGGTTTGCTGTGCATTCCTAGCCTTTGTAGTTGTTCAGTTAGGTCTTTGGTTTTAGTTCTTTCTTCCTTTTTGATATATGCATTTAGAGCAACAAATTTCCCTCTCAGCACCACCTTCACTGCATCCCATAGGTTTTGATATGTTGTGTTCTTGTTTTATTTGTCTCTA
>PVKY010003150.1:0-22685 GCA_004027775.1 Bradypus variegatus | reverse complement strand
GAAAGTTCTCCAGCAGAAGAGGCTAAGTAGGAGACTCCACAGCAGTTTGCTGACCTACCACAGTCCACAAACTCAAGAAATAAATCACTATACTATCGTGGTGCACTCAAAAACCTACACTTCAAGAGAATTGGTTTTAGAGCTTAGGGTGAATAAAGGAGGCCCACATGCACAACGAAACAAGTTCCACAAATGAGAATACAAGAAACAAATCCTCGGTCCTAGCAATCCCTCGGGTAGGAAGTGACCCAGAGGGGATAATTCAAAGTACAAGAAAAATTATGCCTCAAGGATGATCAAAATTATTCAATAATAATAAAGCTTGGGGGAAACCCCATCATTCTCCAGCAACAGCTGATTGAATATGATTTTTCTATTACTGCAGATATTAAGCAACTTTTCCAGAGATGAGTTTCACCTTGGTAAGATGTCTGAAATATGTTGGGAGGGAAAAACATGAATAATTTTTCTCTTAAGTGAAATAATACACCTTTGAATCAAGAAAGCTATAACCCTTAACTGTGAGTTAGTTTCAAGAGGGAGAAAGGATGAAGGGTACAGACATTTGGAACCAGGCTCTATTTGTTTTTAAATACTTCCATTTAAATTATCTAAAGGATTGGGTTAACCTTTGCTCTCAGAGTTAATATGGTGACTGCTTCACCCTATATCTAAGATGGATTCAGAACAAAAGATCACCAAAACGTTGGTGTGGGGAGGGGGCATGCAACCTGCAAAGGAAGCTAATATTTAAACAAAGAAATCAAACCAGAGGCCCTAAGAACACAAATCCCAACTCTCCCTGGATATAAAGAGAATCCACTGCAGGAAACTGTAGGATCCCCACCCTTGTTCTCACCATTAGGCTCAAAGACAAAGGCAGCAAAAGGTGGACAAGAGGTTCCTTTCCCAGCAGGCAACAGCCTGGTTTTGCCCTTATACCTCTGCCTGATTTACTCCATTCTAGGGGCTCATGTCTGCTGAAATAGTAGAGAACATTCTCTGCCAGGCCACCTGCACCACGTTCAAGAGTCAAGAAGTGGGGTAACTTAGGGCATAAAAACCCTTCTATGGCCAAAAGCAAACACAAGTTCTCTACAGTAAGATTACTATAACCAAAGGTTTATGCCTTATAAAGGAAAGAAGACACCGAACAGGAGGGGCAGTTGCCTTTGTGTATGTTTGAGAAGTGGATCAGTTATGGATGGAACCAAATGTGTATCTCAGATGGGAAGGATTCTCAGGTTACCAGCAGAAAACTATGGAAAAACATACATACACACCTGGTGGGGAAAAAAGCCATCCAAATTTATTCTCCAACAGACAAAGCATCAGCAGTAAAACTACAGGGATTTCTCCATAGATCATACATTCACAAGGTGTGATTAGCTTGACAGTGAGAAAGCCTCTGGTGTGTTCTCTGTAACAGTATCTACTTCACAGTGTAAACAGTAATACTATTATGTTCACTTACAATTCCAGAAGGAAAGGCACAACTTGGCAAAAAAAAAAAAAAATTTTTTTTTTTGATCCTAAAAAATGTCAGGTGCAATAACTAAGAGACAAACTTTTGGTAACAGTCTTGATCCACATTTCAATTTGCAGGCCTTCCACATAGAGGGGAAAGATTTCTCTGCCCCAGAAGTTTAGGTATTTCTTTCTCCCTCCTTGATAAACCATTAGAACAATGTTTCTTCGTTTGCTTAATATTATTACATGTACAAAAAGGAATTTTTTTGAAAAATCACAAAAACATCTCGAACATTGGCTGCTCTCATCAATACATCAACTCAGGTTTAAGACAGGGTCTAGGAACAGTTCAGCAATCATAAAATAGGAAAATAGAAACTATGGCTACAAAAATAAAAAATAAATGAGGTAGATAAATTAAAGCTTTCACACCCAGGACTTGCCTGTTCCAACTTCGTAGCCTTCATGCAATACTCAGGAAAAAAAAAACTTCATAATTACTTGGCATTAGACACCAAGGAAATTTTTTAAAATTAGTAATGTGAATCTATAACAGGAAACACGCTCTTCCATGAGAATTTCTTCTCAAGAATGAAAACTCAGTTCTTCAACAGAGTAGGCACTGGTGAAGAAAATTAAGTCACCTGAGATCCCCTGCTTACCTGCCCACTTCCCCCCTTCTGGTGTTCAGGAGGAAGGCACCTGGAAAGCAGGGGAGGACATTGGCACTCTTGGGGCTCCCAATGAACTGTATGTACTTAAATAAGCAGCAACATACACACTGATTCCCTAAGGACTAAAACAAGTCCATTTGAGGGCATTCTACTTATTTATGGTCCTAAGGTTGAAAGAATTTTCTAATTTTACAACCTTAGTTTAAAAAGAAAAGTACATTCAAAAAAGAAAAAAAAAATGGATGTGGGATGGGGGTGGGGGTTATGGGAGTTATTATACAAAACAGGTCCCTCAAAACACAACAGACCTTGCCAATTCACCCGCATTAACAGTTACCATGTAAAGATACAGTACCCCCGTGAAGTTAAGTAATTGTCTATTCCACTGTTGCATCAATAAATCCCAATTGTTCCACCTTGAAAGAGGTGTCAGTCTTTGGAAATAGTTAATCTAGGTTGTACAAAGTTTCTATGTACAGTTTGTTGCAAGTAACAAAGCTACTTTGCAAGACCCGCTTCTTTCCAAAATGAGAAAAAAAAAAATCTAGTCTGTATATGTTTTGGTATGTTTTCTTTTTCTCTTTTTTCATTTTTTTTTCGGTGTTTTCTTTCTTTTCATTTTTTTTGGTTTTGTTTTGTTTTTGCAAAGCAGCATAGCAACATCGTGATTGTAGACTGCCTGAGGTTGTGGCCACAACCGTAAACCGTAACTATCATTTGCACATCAGTAAGGGGGAAAAAAAAAACCAAACACAGAAGACAGGTGGATTCTTAAAAAAAAAAGGACAGATGCTAGAGATTTCACTTTGCCTGCCTGCACTTCTCCATCAGGAATTCTCCCTTTTGCTTAGCTGACGGCAATCTTGTTTTCTTCCAGGAAATGGGGGAACTGGTGTTTGGGAACATTGTCGGAGGCACCTGGCTTTTCCACGTCAGCAATGACACCTGCCTGGGAGCCATCCATTTTGGAGATGGTGGCATTACTCACGACGGAGCTGGCCCCCAGGGACACCGGGAGGGCAGGGATGCTGCCACCACCACCCTGGATCACCGAGATCTCGTTAGTCTTCATGGCCAGGCCGCCGTTGAGCATGGCGGTATACTGGTTCCACGTCACGGGGTCCACGGTTGCCGAAGGCGCCAGGACGTCCCTGGGAAACATTTCGGAGACCCTCTTTCCGTCCGAGCCCAACAGAGCCATGGTGTTCTCGATGGCCAGCTTCCTGCCCCGGCGTGCCGAGTTATTGTTTGTCCCGTGTGTCATATAGTGGACCTAGGGGGACAGGGACAAAGAAGTATTCACCAAGACAAATTCAACTGCTAGTTGGCAAGTCAAGTTCAGCCTGCGTAAGAATTTGGTTCTATCCAGTGTTTTGTCATCAATTTTATTGAAAAAGTTCAAAATAAAAGAAAAATCTAGCTGTCGGTTCCCTTGCAAAAAATCAGTAACCTAGCAATACTAGAGCCCTGCATTCTTGCCCAGAACTGAAAAAGGCTGAGGTAGGGCTGATAAGTCTTGGCTCTGTCCCAGGCTCACTATTCCCGTGTTCTCTTACATGCACCAGGCCCTGCTAGGTTTACACGTGCCTCCACTGGTAAGACTGAGCAGAACTCTCTCTCACACACAAGGCAAATCCTGAGAAATCTGAGCTAAGTTTGGCAGAGTGTATCAATGTACCAGTACCATCTGGTTGTGGTACTTTACTATAGTTTTCCAAAATGTTACCACTGGGGAAAAACTAGGCAAAGTTTACAGGATCCATGTGTATCTATAATTATCTCAAAAATTTCAGTTAAAATATCACTGGTGAAGAGAACAGCTGTGGCCCTGGTGGAGTGGACCTTCCAGCTAGACAGTGGGTCGTCCACAGTTAAGTATCGATTCAGTCATGGTGATCGCTGCTACAGAGAAAGATAAACCTTGTTAGGAAGCCCCTGTGACCGGCGGGAGTGGATGCTGCTGTACTTCGAGGTGAGACACGGTGAGGCCCCTTCCGGTTAAGGGGGCACTGCCACTCCGCCCAGTGCTCCTTTGACCTGGCCTGCTTCCCTCCGTTATTTTTCCTAACTGGCTTTCGAGTTTTTAATTCATCGTCCAGCTAAAGAATGTGCTGGGTCCTGGGCTTTCCAGGCACTCACATTTCACTTTCGCTGGTCTCCTTAGGAAGTTCATTTGGGCTCAGAGAGAAGCAACCTGGTGTCAGGCACTGAAATCACAACAGCTAACCTTTCCCTGGGTGAGGTCCAGGCACAATTTTGAAACATGTCCTCTCCAGGACAATCCTGAGGTTGTCACTATCTCTATTCCCACGTCTCTGATGGAGAACTGGACACGTGTCCTTGTCTAGTGACGGCAAGGCCAGACCCATATCCCGGCTGAATCCAGGGCCTATGAGCCATTTAAGGTTCATATTTCTAGAAATTATTTGAGATCAAGTGATTTTGTTTTCCTGGTTTTCAAGATTAAGTTACTTCATTTTCCTCTCCTGATGTGTTTGCCACCTAGATTTTAAAATTTTAATTATAGCAGTAATAATACGTATTTAAAATTTTAAAAATGCCATTACGTTTTCTGGATCAGTTTTAAGATGACATTTTCAACCTTTATCGTAACTATAAAGAACCCAATTAGTCAGCCCATTCGAGGTTGGGAAAGAAATCCCCGAGGGGATGCACGCTGCTTACGGGTCACAGGTCAAACCAGAGGGCAGGACGGAGATGAACTGCCCCCCCCACCCCCAGGGAGGAGTTCAAGTCCTGCCCGGGAAGCTGTGAACTCCCTTACTTAGGAATAGGGTGGGCCTAAACCCAGCGACAGGGAGATCTGGAGACACCAAGATGCCAACACAGGTGAGAGGCCTGGTGAAGACGAAGCAGATTGGAGTGATGGCTGCCACAAGCGAAGGAACACCCAGGGCCATCAAAACTGTAGGAGGCATTGAAGAATTCTCTGCCTGGGCCTTTGGAGGGAGCACAGCCCTGCCCATGGACACCGTGAGTTCAGATTTAAGCCTCCAAAATGGTGAGAGAATTCATTTTTATTGTTTTAAGCCACCCAGGTGGTTAAAAATATGGCAGCCCTAGAAAACTAAAAAACAAAACAAAACAAAAAAAACCTTAAATGGGCGACTTTTCCCCAGATGAAATCTAAGGTGCAATCAACTTATCATTACTATTAATGTGTGATCTACAGATCAGTCTTTGGTGGAAGGAAAATCAGGCAAGACCCAGCTACTCAGTTTTTAAAAGTGTGGCTACTACCTAGAGGCTTTTTTTTCCTTCTTCATTTCAATGGTACTGGATCATACACATGTTTAACTCATGGTCTTTATTTCAACTTTGCAGACTAGGAAAATAAAAACCAATGTACAAGGCAGTCAAAGTCTGGAAGCATGGACCAATACAGAAATGATTTACCAATACATTACCAATATGACAAATGCCATTTGTTTCCAGATTTTAGTTCACATATCTGCTTTAACTATTGTTCCAAGAAAGCACGCTGTGCCCCAACATCAAAGGGACAAAGACCCATGCTGGACTTCTAAGAGACAAGAGCATAAGAAAACTACATGTCTTGCTTCCAGCCAGCATCCACTGTAAAATGTATTATTATTTTATGTGCCACTAAAACCAGACATAATGCTTTCTTATCCCACTGACTGTTAAGAAGCACCCCAATTCCAGAGATATAAAAGCTTGTGAAAATACACTTCTTTTTTTAAACATTCTAAGATATTCTAAGAGCCAGCTATCAGATTTGACTATCACACCCCACTTGGTCTTTATTTTGGAAGCATTCGTCAAGGGTAGCATCACTGAAGAGATTCCACCCCCCCAGCTCCCCTTGGGCAAAAGCCTAAAGAAACCCACCTTCAAGTTGCCTTTGGTGGTGAAAGCTCGCCCACATATGTTGCACACAAAAGGCTTCTCTCCGGTGTGAGTCCGCTCGTGAATCTGCAGCGCGCTCGCGGATGAGAAGTTCTTCCCGCAGCGCATGCAGCCGTGTTGCTTGGCCTGCCTACGAGGCTGAGCTGCTAGCAAAGGTGTCATGCCCGGGGACAGGGCTGAGGGTCCGACGAACGTGCCAGGAAATTCCACTTTGATGTAGGTTGGTTGTGTGCGGATAAATGTTGGTGGGAGACTGCTCCGACCTAGTTATGCACAGGAGAAAAAATTCACAAGCCATTAGTATCCAAGACTCAAGCCTCCTTCAAACCAAAAGGAGCTTTAGAAGTAACTGCCCACTGGAGTTTGAGAACCTGGAAACGGTTCACAGAAAATTAAATTTGCATCTCAGAAGCAGCTTCCTTTGACCTGTTTACCTGCACCAAGAATAATATCTCAAACACTTATGAAAGTTTCCCAGCTCGATCTGTGTAAAGGTTATGGGCAACACATGGACACAGGCAATTCCAATGCAAATTTCTATATAGAAAAGTTACCTTTATGGTATGCCCAGACACAATCTTTCTGTGATTCTAAGATGCAGTTGTTCCCTCATCTTCCCATGCTTGACACCAATGGACATCCCATAATAAATACCTGCATTAAAAATGGATTCTTTCTCCCTGTACTAGTTGTTAATCTGTGAACCTTAGAGAATGGGACCTCTGAATAAAGAACTATGGCTTATGTCAGTGGCCAAAAATAGCTGCTTTCTCAAACACTCTTCTACTGGAGTTTACCTTAAGATTACACACACATCCCCACAAGGCTCAAAGACAAAAATAAAAACCAAAAAAGTAATGTCCTTATTAAATTTGCATTAATCATTATGAATAAAAGAGGGTTCCATTACTGGGGTAGAGGTAGTTGTTATTTCCCTCTATCCAAAGTAAAGAAAGCCTCGTTTCCCTACAGGAGCTGCTTCAGTACCGTACTCTCCATTTGTAAAGGTCAACCCAGGTTCCTCTTTGATGACCTTGCGCCCAAAGTGGACATAAGTTAAATCCAAAGCTCTATCACCTTCCGTCTCGAGGCGGCTGTTCTCGGCGCCCTCTGCTTTGCCTCCAACCTCAGGGGACTTGGACTTGATGCTTTCTGCTTGGCTATTGGCCGGAGAGAGCGCCTGGAAGGACATGGTTTCCAGGACTTCCGGACTTCTGCCTTGATACTCCTGGTCTCCCATCCCAGAGGACGAGTCGTTGGTCAAGCCGTCGCTCTCCACTGACCCGTTTTCCCGGCTGCTCTGCCGCTGCAGGCCAGGAGGGGCACGCTCTGCTTTCCCAGGGGCCTCCAAGGACGCCATCAGGGCGAACCCCAGAGATGGCGACGCAGAGTGGATGCTGGGAAGGGGCGTGGGGACCATCGAGGAGCTACTAGGGGCATCCTGGCAGCTGACTTCGTCTACATCAATGCTTTCGACGACATCGTCATGGCAAACGGCACTTCTGCTGCCATTCTCCCCAACCATAATTGGCTCCGTACCTGTAAAGTCACAGGGACTCTCCGGAAGAGGGGTGTTAGGAATCTGACCACCCATGTGCATTCGAATATGCTGTTGCAACAAGACGGCGTTGGTGAACTTCTTCTGGCAGATAGGGCACGAATGCTGCATCTTTATCGACGTGTTGGTTCGGTGAACCCCGAGATGCGTCTTCAGATTGCCTTTGGTGGAGAAGGCACGGCCACAGATTTTGCACTGGAAGGGTCTCTCCCCGGTGTGGGTGCGGTAATGCATTTTGAGGGAGCTTTGGCAGCTTAGGACACGGTGGCAGATAAGACATTCATTGGGGTCAGTGGTGGATTTGTCGATATTTTCCACCAGCTGCTGCAATTTCAGAGTCTCTGACCCTGGCTCGGGGGTCCCGCTCCCTTGGAAGCCACCAACCCTTGGAGAACTATGATTTGGCCCCACCCCAGCTAGTATGGCTCCACCCTCACCTTCTGGGAAGGGCCCAGGTGGCAGGTCACTGGGCAAGGGGCCACCCATGAGGTCCTTGGGGTTAGTCCCTGAAGAGAGATTCGGAGGTAGCCCTACAGAGGGGGTCCCTGTTACCAGGACAGTTTTGCTGTCTAAGGAGACACTCGATTCATCTACAGGTATAGGCAGAGAGAGTGCAAAGGGGATGCCGTTGCCTGCCGCCATTTTATCCTGGAACTCGGCAAACAGCTGGGGGTTTGCCTTCACCTGGGGATGTCGATGAAAGTGCACCTTGAGGTTGCCCTTGGTGGTGAAACGGTGGCCACAGACTGAGCACACGTAAGGTCTCTCTCCAGTGTGGGAGCGGAGATGGATCTGCAAGGAGCTATCAGTCCCAAAAACCTTGCTACAGTACTTACACTTGTGCTTGTAGAGAATGGCCTCGTCTTTGGGTTTGACATCCACTGCGGAGATGTTCGGGGGCTTCCCCTTCACTTTCCTGGATGGGTCTAATGCTGCAGAGGAGAAGGGGCTCTGAAATAGCACAGAGCCTGGAGCCTGAGGTAGCAGGGCCCCCGGGAGGCGCGACACGACGTTCGGGAGCACCCTCGTCCCGTCTGGCTTCAGGGCGAAGGGCGTCAGCCCCGGGGACACAGAGCTGGAGGTGGAAGGGATGTTTGCGTGAGGTAGCTTGGCTTGTTTCAAGGAATCCAGAGACAGACCCTGGCTTCCCGCTTTCTGGCTGAGCAAAGCCACAGCAGCAGACACCTGCTGGGACACGTGGCTGCCTAATGTCTTCAGAGCGTCAGCTCCCGCCACACCTGCGTGCAGGGCGTGGGAGGCCCACGTGTTCACCTGCAAGCGGATCTGCTCCGTGAGCTGGATCTGCTGTAGCTGCTGCTGCTGTAGACACAGGATCTGCTCGAGCACCCACGGGAGGCTGCCGGCACCAGGCCAGGGGGCTGGCAAAGCATCCACGCTCCGCTGCTTCACGGCCACCTTGGTGCCCCGTAGTGCTTGTAAAGTCACATTAGTGTTGGCAACTTTGCCTTTGGGTGTATAGCTTATGTCCTGGGCTGTGGGCGGCAGGGCGGTCTCTGCCTTCAGGAACACCACAGGCTCGGCGCCCGGCTTCTCTTTCAGGTCCCCTGAGCTGCCCCCATTCTCCATGTGACCGTCCTTGCGGGTTGGGCTATGTGGCTGATGGCTCAGCACAGATCCGGAGAAGTCTTCTGAAGGCACCGGCCCCTCGCTGTCATTCATGATGAGAACGGGTGGATTTTTAGTGCAATTTTTCCTGTGTTCCAAGAATTCAGAGATGTTAAAGAACTCCGCACAGCATTTCTCGCAGATGTGTGTCTCCTCTCGACGAAGCCGCTTGGCAGTTGCTTCGTCCCCATCTGCTTCATCGTTGTTCCCCGGCGGGTTCATTGGAGCACCTGTGACGAGAGAGAACAAACTGAGAACTCTGGCCCCAAAAGGAGATGGGGGGGTGGGTAGGGCAGCAGGCGATTTCTTGGGAGGAGCCACAACAGCTCACACTGTAACAGAGGGCCCCCTTATCTGTGTTCCAACAGGTCCAAGACTGAATAAGGGAAATAAGCCATCCAAAGAGACAGAATAAATGAACCACTTATTAAAATAATCCTTATTCAAACCTCCTCACTCAGTAAGTATTCTTTGGGTCCACCCACAGTGTAAGACTATAGAATTTTGGTATGAACTGACATGGAGACAGAAGGTAGAAAGAAGAAACAAGTTGCAGGGCACTGTGAATAATATGATCACATTTATGTTTCAAATAAAAATAGTGTGCAAATGCATGAGAAAAACCCAGAAGGACAGTCATGATTTATTAAAATAAAATTATCACTCTTCCAAGCAAACTAAAAGTAACATTTTTTCTCAAGTTCTTGTGTCAATTACATTGAAGACATGGGCTTCTGACTGAGGGGTCCCGGGGGGGGGGCACCCACAGTTTCTAGGGGGTTGATCTTAAAAAGAAAATGGTATTTCTTGAGAAGATCCATCAATTTTTTCACATTTTCAAAAACAGCTCCTTTAAAGTTAAGAAGCATGGCCACAAGAAATTGGGACTAAATTTTTACTAACTCCAGACTGGGTATAATAATACAAAGCTTTGCAAGGTGTATGTGGGTTGGGGGTGCAGGTTGGGCCTACCAGGGACAAGGAAACAGGTTACCCCTCAGAAGTTCTATGACGCACACATGGCCATGCCAACCTCACAAGGAAGGTGCCTGGATTCAGGGAGATAACGAATTTGACAAATGTTTGATGAACACCCAACCATCCCATGAATTGGAGATAGAGCAGATACTGTACATAGGTGTTCAAGAACATTTGTTTCCCCACCTTGTCTATTTCTAAAGGCACACATGATTGCCTGGGAAACTAGAAATGTGAAGAACACAAATGTCTTGGAACATCACCCACTTGTTTAAGTCTGACAGCCCGGTGCACAGAGCAGGCGCCACCCAGCTGTCCCATTCTATCCGCAGTCATTCAATCCTATTAAGTATCAGCCCTATTTACAAATGAGAAAAGCTGAGACTCAGAGAGGTCATATGACTCGCCCAAAGCAACACAATTAAACGATAATTTTTTTGAACACTAGCACATGCCAGGTATGGCTCTAAACAATTTATATGTAACTGACAACCTTTTGAAGTAGGTGCTATCATCCTATTTGGCAGAGGGGGAAACTGAGTCACAGAGAAACCGTTAACTTGCCCAAGGCGACACAATCAGTAAACTGAGAGTCAATATTAAAATCCAAGCCCGCAGTGCCTCCAGACCCTCTATGCGAACCCTCGGTCTGTACACTTCCTCTCATACTATGTTTCTTCTACTAAGATTGCAACTGTCTTTCAGCTCTCACAGAAGCCAGAGGGCGGCAGGAAAGCCTGAGGACGCTGGGAATGGGAAGTTGCGTTACTGTTACTATCTTGTTTCTGGAACTCCCAGAAGTTGCTTTAAAGATGTTAGGACATTATGCACCACGGATCCTTCCAGGCAGATTTCAAGCAGGTAAACTTCCTTCCTTCAGGCCCCAAATACTGCTCTGGTTCAGCTGTATTTAAAGAATCAAATTAAACATGTTCAGCAATTCCCAGAACCCTCGAGACTGTTATTAATCCGTACAACTTCCTAAGAAATTGAAACTTGGTGCTTGTGCAGTGGTTACATGGCAGAATCTTTCTGGAAAGGCAGTTCTGGCAATTATGTGTCAAGAACTTTTAAAAGTTCCACTTCATGGGGGAAATAAACACTACTGATAGGTGTGTATCAACAGGCACAGCTTGCAGCCTCTTAATTTTAAGTGCAACTCCTTTGACGCAACAATTCCTTTGTTAAAATTTACTTCTGCGATACAAGGATGTTTCCTGCAGCATTTTTGTGTGTGTGTGTCAATAAATGGGATGCGCTGTGATTCATCTATGAGGTTCTGGTTAAATTAAGGTACAGAAATAAGATGAATAGTTTGTTGCCTAGAAGAATAAAGTAGACTCTCGTGTGCTGCTGTATAGGACAACTACCCAAGATTTATTTCAAGAGGGAGGGTGGGAAAGGTAGAGGACAGGATAAATATAATGTGCTCTATTTGTGTTTGCAAATAAAAATCTAAAGATGTACATGGAGAATTTCTGAAATGAAAAAAGAAACTGTTGCTGGTGCTCATACCTCCTGGAAAGTAGGTCTAGGGGATTGGGGTGGAAGAGAAAAATTGTAAACACTTTTGTACTACAGCTTCTTTTCAGTGAGCATGTTTGTCCCAGTTGACTGTCATTATGCTTCTAGAAATCTCTTAATAAAGCTTACGTTAAAACATTGACCATTCCATCCATCTTTTTATAGCCAAAGCAAAACCATCACCACCCTCCCTCCAAAGGAACAAACTCCATACACTTCAGACTCTTATATCTTATCTCATTTATCTTCGTAGTCATGTAAAAAAATTAGCACTTCATTCCCATTTTGCAGATGTGGAAACTGAGACTCCGAAATAATAAAGTGGCTCAAGGAGACAATAAGTGCTAGCTAGAAAACAAGAGCAAGGATTGGATTCTTAAATAATACTTAAAACGGGCGCTAAAACTGGTGGTTTAATTTTTAATTGTTTCTTTTAGAGCAATGTTTCTTTAACTTTTTTTCATTACCACCCCTTCCTCCATGGAGGCTTTTAAGATATTTTTCCACTAATCGCCCCATCCTTCCCCATTAAATTTTAATATCACAGATATATTGGTTATCTGTTTATGTCCTATGGGCCTCCGGAGGGTCATAAAAACCACTGTAATATTTGAGATTTTTGCCCCCTCCCCAAATAATATTTATCCCTTGGGGCTAATATACCCAGCCCCCAACACCATTTAGAATCACTTCTAAAGCAGGCACTAACCTGGGGTCCATAAACTTAGGACAAAAGTGACGTTTATCTTCACTAACCTTAACTAAAAGGATAACAATACGAACGTTAATTTAATAATTTCAACTATTTTGAATGCAGGGAACACATCCCAGGGGAATTAGAGGAACCTGTGACTGTCATCAACAGAAACCACAGATATTTCATATCATGTTACAGTTGTTGCATTACTTGGAAAAATTATGGTGGCTACTTAGTCTCCTCAAGATCTTGTTATTTATGTGTTAATAAAGAAGCCTATGTTACAATATCACAAAGGTTTAATTTTTGATAACTATATTTCAATGTAATTTCCTTGGTATTCTATGTATTTTATTTTATGCATTTAAAGATATCATGTTGAGAAAAGGACTGCCAAAAACATCCTTTGGCACAAAAAAGGTTAAGCTCTCCTGCTCTCGGAAGGATCCAACAGTTCCCCAGAGTGATTTACAACCTGAATACCAGCTTGCCTTTGCTGTATACACAAACCGGCCTCTCCTGTAGCCTGGAAGCAATTCCAGCAACATCCCACTTGAGTTTTAAACAGCAGCGGCGCTGTTTACTCGGGCAGTAAAAAGTACTTCTACATCTAGACCACCGTTGGCAAATACCGAAACCTTATTTGCCAAAGAGTAAGAGGACTCTGTTATGACAATTGCTGAGTACACTTATGTTAACCCTTTGAAAAAAGAAAAAGGCAAAGTTCAGAAGGATTACACTGTAGCTAGTTCTGCCAGTCCTCCTCCCAACCCCCATTCCGAATTTTAGGAATGTTATCTCTCAGCATCTAGTTATCCAATAAGTTGGAAGAATGCAGTAAACCCAGCAGGGGTCTTAGATTCAATCACTGCCAAATGGATAGAAAATACGCTTACTATTGTATAGGAAGAAAGCCTCATCTACTAGAGGCCAATCAAATTCTGGAGACACTAAAACGCTTAAAAAAAAAGCTGTATATCTTGATAAAAGCATTATGACTCAAGCTTATCTTTTTCCATTCCTATTTATTCAAAGAACTACAATGAATAGATTATCTAAAGCACACAATATCTTCTACCCCTCCCCCCCAGTGATAATTGCTCACCAAAAAACAAAAGGAAATTAAGATGTCCTTAAATTTTGAACCAGTTGAAAACAAATGCATTACTTCAATTCCACATCTGAATTCAGCAATCTGAAACACTTCAAAGCAATTCAAAGCAACAAACCTTTAACTCAATTCCTAAATGGTAAATCAGAGCTAAAATTAAAATTAACTGTTTCTACTTAGTTAAGAGTTAAAACAGTTTCTAACTGTCTTAGATCAAAATTTGGAGGCCTGGCTCTCAAGGAATAAAAGGAGGCTTTCTAGCTGCTAAGGTGCTGTGTGAGTTCTGCTCAAGGCTTCCAGTTTGCTTCAACTGGAGCTGTGTTCTATGCAAATTTGTAAATTCCAAAAGAGAAGGGGGCTTGTCTGCCTCCCTCCCCAGACCTCCCTAAAACAAAACTGACAGAGATGTGAAATTTGTTTAAAAACAAAAATAGGTGGCGGTAACTGGAAATGCAGTTCTTGTCTGTATTTAAGGGCTTTAAAAATGTTTAGATTCCTTTCTAAATAATCAAAAGTAAGACTGATCAAGGGTGATGAGAAAGGAAACTTTTTAACTCTTCCTCCTAAATTTTCAAGGGCAATGAGGCCTGGAAAAACCAACCAAACGCAAAGAAAGACTGCTTTATTTCTAACTTGCTTTACATTTCCACATCCTAGGGACCTCTTGACAAGGCTCATCTCAAAAAATTAAAGAGATCACCAAACCCAACCAGCCAAAAACTAAAAAAGGCTTCCTCCTCTCAAAGGAACCAGAGTGCAATCGTCACCAACTGCTAAAACCTTAATCCAGCCCCCCTTAGGCTTAGACCAAATCATTTCAACCCGGCACTACAGATTCCTCTAAAAATATGGCTTTGGCAGGTTGTTGTGAGAAATAAAAATAATGTACTTGAGTCTGGTGGCTGACACATAGTAGGCCATGGTTACTGCAGAATTATCTCAATTGGCAGCGCAACACCAGCACAACAAAATAGATAAATGAAAACTAAAACATTTTGTTATTTTGGACAAAGAATTATTGAGATCATTCACAGCACACAGTAGGTCCATAATGAAATTATCTAAACAGGGTGTTTTAACTTCACCATACAGAGGAAGAGCCCCAAAGCTCAGAAATCTAATAAGCCTTCAAGGTCAACAGCTGAAAGTCATACAACCAGAGGTGGATGAAGATATCACTCTCAAAACCTTGCCAAAAAACCTAACCCTTCATATTTAAAAAGAGGAAATGCTAACTGGATCTCCTGCCTGCGGAGATGGCTCCTCAGCCCCCCAACCCCCACCCAATGGGGGAGCCAGCAGAGACTTACGACTGACAAAATATCATTTTCTCCTGCACTGGAGCATTGCTTGTGTTTTGAAGATGAGGGAATGGGAAATTTACAAAGCAATTTATTTTTAACGAACCAAAGGGGCTGTGGGCAAGCTGTAAGTCCCTCTCCCTTTCAGAAATCCAGTTCAAAGTCTTAACCCCGGACCACTGGCTTGCAGCTTTAACTAGTGCTAATATCAACAGGATTTCCTTCATCCTAAATTAAAATAGGAGCTCCCAGAACCCTATTCCCTTATAGCTGTACAGCCACTGTAGGTCATTTCAGTTTTGAAACTGGGGCTAGGCAGTTATTTGAGACTTGGGAATCTTAATCGTTGATGGTTATAATCCAGTTTAGCACAAAGGGCATTTGAAACTCTTTTGAGAAAATGCTAATTTTCCTGTATGTAGCATTAGTCCCCCGACCACCTGCAGATTTTTTTGATCTGTTAATTGCTCACCAGACTTCACTATCCTCCCTCAAAAACGGAATTTCAAATGGTTTTGCCAAGACTGGCCCAATCTCAACTTAAAAAAAGTATACACCTCATCTATATACGTACCGACACATACACATATATGTATAAATATATAATGAAATATATTCAGGCTGCTCAGCTGCAAACGGCTAAAACACAGCATTAAAGTATACTGCTTGGGAAAATTACTTTCTGTTCCAGCTCAGCCATCTGGAAGTTCTTCACATTCTAGGATAGAGGATTTCTTTCCAAGAATTCCAAAAGCTTGGCGAGAATACAGGGGGCAGTCAGCGACTGCGCAACCAAGTGGCACAAGTCCGCAAGGCTGCCCATCCTTGCCCAGACCCAGCCCTCTCCATTCGCCCTTCAACCTCTCCCACCCACCAGGTGTGAGCCGGTACCTGCAGGGGAACCGCCTCCACGCTAGGGACGCGGCTCCAGGCTGGGCCTCCAGGGGGCGCCCGCGCGCAACCCGATGGTCCGCTCCAACTCCGGCGCTCAATATTGGACACCCGCCCCCCCGGGCCCGAATCGCCGAGGGGGCGCACGGCCAGGCCTGGGATCCCAGCCCAGCTCATGGTAACTCTGCCTCGAGACTGCAACCAGCATGAATTTAGGAAGCTCTCCGGTAACAAGTTCCCGCCCAAGTGTTAGGCATCACCAAAAGCCACACTTAAGGGCGCCCACCCAAAATGAGGGGAGTGGGAGGAAGGGGAGGTGAGAACAGGACCAGAGGAGGGGCCAGCTCCTGCCTCCTGGCCCCTCCTCTCCGGAGGAAGCGGGCGGGCCGAGGGTTAACCCTTTTGTTCCAGGTAGGCCAGGCGGCGAAGCCTCTCCACGTTCCCCCCACCCCGCCCCCGGCCGACCAAAGGCACAAAGAGACCAGACTGCTGGGACTTGGGGTGCGCGTTGCCCTGACCTCCCGACGCCCCGAAATCAAACAGCCGCCCCCTGAGGCAAGCGGATTTCTAATCTGCTCTAGGAAAATGTAATTTGGGGGGAAAATGGGGATTTCATTAATCGATTATAAATTTGGGAAACGAATTACATTTTAACACCCAGCCCCTGCACCCCCATCCAAAAAATATCAAGGGACGATAGGGTAATACTAAGAAGCAGTGGCCCTTTTCTAGGCAAAACTGGGGCGTCGGAGCTGGGCTCGGAGTGTCCGGGGCAGCAGTGCACACCCCCCCATCAGCTGCTGGGAAATTAGAAAGCAGGCGGGGAGGGGAGAGAGGCGACCTGCAAAGCCCGAGGCCCAGAGGAGAATTAAATGCCCCCTCCCCCATGCGGACGCTAAAAACTTATCAGGCGACAATTTGGCGGGCCGGGAAGGACAAGAGATAGTGGAAAATCGACTCGCTCCTTAAACCTCCGCGGTTAAGTGATTAAGTAGGACAGGAGTTTGCCCGGCCGGGAGCGGACCGACTGGGGTCCCGAACTTCCCTCCACCTCGGAGACGCTGGCCGCGGAAGCGTGGGCCGGGTCAGCCGGAGGAGCAAGCCCTGCCCGCGACCGCCCAGCCCTGGCCCCGACCTCTCCCCTCTCACCCCCGAGACGCACATTTGGAACCGGGCGCCCTAGAAAAGCCATGCAAAATGTGGGGCCAGTGCAGCCCCGATGCGCCTGTGGCGCACCCCGGAGCCCGACCCCTGGGGGCTCGCACCCCTCGGGCTTTCTGCGCTTATATTTAGGAAGTCGGAAATCAAAGATGGCTGGAGGTCAGGCCCCGAAAGGTTAGGGTGAAGATCGGCAGGCAACGTAGCCTAGGGAGAAAAGGCGAAACCCAAGAAAAGAGAAATTAAAAAATTAAGGGAGATATTGTATCCTTCTCCCCCATCTCCTCGGGTCGTCGAATCCCATCCGCAGCGCGGGTGGCCCGCACCCCAGCTCCTGGGGGGTGGGGAGAGGTCGTGCCTCCTCCCCCCGCTTGGCCCGGGAGGGGCGCGTGCAACTGACCGCCCTCCTCCGGAGGGTCTTGCAGGGGTGCGCCCCACCTCCAAACTACTGGAAAAGCCCCAGGGCTTGTGGGAGAGTCTGGGGTCCCCGGGGTCTCTTTCTTTAAAAAGCGGCGCCAGAGGGAGGGAAACCCAAGTTACAAGTGGGGGGGGTTACTAGTGAGGGGGGTGGAACCAATTAAGAGAAGGGCAGAGGACAAGAAGGGAAGCTCTCAGGAGTGAGGGGGTCCATTTCTACAATAAAAGGGGCGAGGACTGGGGGTGAAACTTATACAAGAGGGGAGACGAGAAAAAAAGTGTAAAATTTGCAAGGGCGCAGGGGAGATGGGGCTACCTCGCTTCCCAGGAACTGAGACCCCACAGATTTCGGTTCCAAGATCTATGCTGGAAGCCGCCAGCACCCCGGAGCCCGCGCCCACGAGGGTCCCGCGAACGTCCGGGAAACTCCCCGCCCGGGGCGGGCGCTCCAGCCCCACTCACCCGGCTCCCCCGCCGCCGGCGCCGCTGGGGCCGCGTCTGCAAACTCCGAGGTCGGCTGCCGCTCGCCCTGGTCCTCCTCGGAGTTGATGTGCTGGGGTTTCGCCTGCTTGCGCCTCGACATGGTGCGAGCATCGGGGCGCCGGGAGAGCCGCGGTTATTTGCCCTCTCCACCACAAATTCCTGGAGTTGGGAAATTTACCCCCCTTCGGCCGGAACGCGCATGTCCCAGTAATTATTATTATCAATAATGCATTGCGATTTATCATGAGCCCTGACAGCTGATTGGCCTGGGTCCAAGACCTCAGAGATCATTTAAATAAGCCCTCATTGATCAGGGAGGGGCGAGGCATTCTGGGCTTTGTAGTCCGGCCGTACATGCGACAAAGGCGTGTTCATCAGGGGCGCTCAGCTAATTAGCATCCGGGCTCAGATTGGCTGGGGTGGATGAAATCAGGGGGGACCCGTCCTCGTTCCAATTGTCTTGAGCCCTTGGAGGGGAAAAGGAAAATAAATGTGTACTTATTTAAAACTGGGAGCCTACATAAAAGTTTGGGGACGGGTCTGTGCTTGGTAGCGTGCTCCAAAAATTACTTTTGTAAGATTGATATTCGCAAACCGGCGAGGGATGCCTTTCCAGTGACTTTTTTGGCTCAGTTTTTACCTCTACCAAAAAAAGCTGACCCTGACCCGTGTGCCTTCCCACCTTCTTTTTAAATGAAAAGCTTAAATTGAGTTTCAAGATTAAAAGAATGGTGCGTGGTGGTTTATTCAATTTTCCCATCCCATCTGAACTCGGAAAGTGGCCTTCGAATTTCCAAAATTTCAGATTACCTCCTCACCTTTTCTTCCTTAAAATGCTAAATAATAGCTCCCAGGATTCATATTCACAAGGATTAGTTGTTGTTACAATGTGACCTTGGTTTGTTTTTTTTTAACTTTAAAATGACTGACTACTAAATATAGAAAAGGCAGATTAAAAGTAAGCATAGTCAGATAATATCAAAACAGCAGGCAATTCCATTTTCCCTCATGAGCCATAAATGCCTGATAACATCATGTTTTATTACAGAGACAATGCTCTTCAGAGAAAATTTACATCTCCTGTGGAATAGCAATGACTTTAAAACTATAGACATTGTCAGAATAACTGGGTGTTGGTTACGAATCACTATTGGAATTTCTTGCAATACAGACTTTATTATGTAAAAGGTATATAGGTCATAGTGATTGTATCATCCTGACACAGGGATGCCTGAAATTTTCTAAAGTTGTATATATGTGCTTGTGTGTATGTATAACACAAATATGTATATAGCTATACAGCAAGTCTATATATATTTAATTCACTTTCAGCTCAATAAATGTTGAATGAATGAGGAAATCTTCCATCTTCTAAGTCTCTGTATTGCCATGATGCTTCTGGGCATGCGTCTTTGTGGGGCAATTATAAACCCTTCCTCCACATTTGTGCATTCATTTTCTTGATTAGTTATTCATCAAGTTCTCAGCTTTTAAGAGTTTCTTGCAAGCCAATCAGAAAGGCAAGCAAAATGGAATGCCGGTCTCATTAAATATGTTCACCTGGGTGTTTGGACAACCCAAGGTAGAAAATATATCAGCTTGATCATTTATGTTCAGTAAAAACTTATTGAAGGAAGGAGGGTTAACCTCTAACTTTTGAGTCTCTGTTTGAAAATGTTTTGCATTGTTTTATGTAAGTCACCTAAAGCAAGTAAGTTAGAATTACAGTCAACAGCCCAAGTTGGAAAGGTAAGAATTTGGTTTAATAATACATGGGAATTCATTTAGAATTCTGAAACTGAGTAAGAAGGCTAATTAACACCTGCCTATTGACTACTGATACTCCAAACACCTTTTCTGTGTATGGTAGTGTGGCAGGAGATGTAACTTAAGTCTAAATGAATACTCAGTAGGTTTCCTGTGCAAGAAACAGTAGAAGTTTAAGGAAAACTTCATTTGAGACACAGTTACTTTATATCTATTTATTTTCCTAGCTGAGAGTTAAATTAAAGCATATTATGCATTTCTACTTAGGACAAGGTAGTAAAATTGTGCTATGTGAGTCTCCAAGTGATAATAATAATTGATTGAGCCCCTGGTATGGGGCTCATGGTCTCATTTTATCCTTCCCAGGGAGGTCAGCATTGTTATCTCCATTTTGAAAATGAGGCAACTGAGGCTCCAAAAAGTTAAGTGACTTCATTAGGAAGTGGCTGAGCTGGAATCAGTCCTTGTGTCTGCCTCCAAAATTCTATCACACCCCAATCCCTGCCATTCAACTATAGAAAAGCTATCTCAGCAAGCACAAATTGGAACATAGTAAATGTATGTTAAGTCTGTTCTGGAAAATCCAGGGTCTGTGGATTTCACTCCAATGGATAATGTCAAGGAGGAGTTTTTCTCAAATGGAAAAAATAAAGGCAGAGTACCCATTCTGAATCTCCCTCCAGGAGTTGGTGTGCAGGAGGTGAAGTGGGACCAGAGAGCAAAGCCGAGGGGTGAAAGGAGGGTATGGGGCAGAGGGCAAGTCACTCGCCAAAGGTAATTTTTGACTATTTCGTATTCCTTAAACAACCAGAAGACTTAAATGGGAACAGAGTTAGAAAATAGAAATAATCAGAGAAGATATTCAGCTTTTTAACTTTAATGTCATTTCCAATCAGGTCCAATGTTTGTGCCAGTTGGTAATTGTTGAGAAATTTACTTCTTGTTATATCTTTCGGTGAACACTCTATAAGCAGGGAGGATTTACTGTTTATGAAGAGATTTGGAATACATATGTTATTTTATCCTCACTAAAATCCTTTCTTAGTCCCATTTCATTGACAGGAAAACTGCAGCCCAGAGCCCTATCAGTGTCTTGTTGGCACTCAACAAATGCATGCTGAACGTGTGAATTAAAGAACTTTCCAATTAAGTGATACAGGTTTTAGTGGAACTCAGAACTTAAAACTCTAGAACACACCTAAGCCTCCAGTCTCAGCTCAAATTTCCCTTCCTAAAATCTACCTTCCTTCAACCAAATTAGGCCTTGCTTATTAGTATTGATCTTCTAGAAGCCAGTTCTTTCCTTTTTTTAGCATTGTTCAAAATTTGCAATTACAGATTTAATCGTATGTCTGTTTATTGTTCATGCATCAGTCTCCCACATAATGGACTCCGGGAAGGAAAACACCTTCATCACTGCATCCCGAGCACTTAGCCACAGCAGTGGAAACACAGAAGTTGCAATAATGAATGAATGGATCAGTGAATGAATGAATGAATTGGGGGTCCTGAATATAAATGTTAAAAGGCAATTATAAACTGGATTGTAGTCATGGCTGTACAACTCTATAAACTTACTAAAAATCATTGAACTTACAATGGGCGAATTTTATGATATGCAAATTTTACCTAAATGAAGCTGTTTTTAAAAAGACAATTAAGTCAATACTTGGCCATCACTGTAACTGAAAGGGCCACAATTACGCATTGTTTTTTTTCCTATGTTGAGATTCCCAGCATCTCAAGCTCAAAATGGCTACACTGGCGGGTTGGTCCCCATAAATCATTACGTGCCACTGCAGAAGTATTGCCCCCTTTGGATCTCTAGTCATGCCAGGAAGAGCAATTAACCAACTTTAACACAGTTGCTTTAATGTGGGAAATGCAATGTTTGGGTTCGGGAAGTATGACGAGTGGCCTTTTTCCTAACATGCAACAACCTCTTGGAAGCTATGGACTTTCATCAATTTGATATCTGCCTGCCTCAAATGGAAGGCATTTAGAATTCATCTGGAAGTCACTCTTCAAATTTTAGAGATTTAGATGCTGGGCTAAAATTGCTTCAGAAATCATGCCTATAATTCACTGGGAGTGCTTTATTACAGGCTGAGTGTCCACTTTTCTGAGTGTACTGGCCCAAAGCACCTCTTTGGGTTGATTTATGGTCACGAAGTCTGGCTAATTGCACTAATCACCACTTAACTGATATACCCCCCTCGTTTTGATCTCTCTCTGCTTGTCGCCATTTTATCAATTCCCAATTGGTATTGATCAATTTTTAGCTCCAATTAGTCTTCCTAGTTGGAGCCCACCAGTGTATTGAGGCCTACAACTGTACTCAAAAAAAACCAAAATAACATATGAATATTCCAGCAAGTTTGTTAAAGCAGGAATGAATTGTCAGAAATGACATTTCTCCTGCAGAGTCCAGTGGCTCTTCAGTTGAAGACTAGTTTCCTTTCCTTCTTGCATCGTCAGTGTTTCCCTCTGCTCTGGATCGTTCCCACCATCATCCAACACAAGCTATATTATCTCCCCAAACCCCATGTTCTCTCTGCAGCTGCCTCCCTACCCCCACCATAAAACATCTTCAGAAGAGCTGGCCACACTCACTGCCCCCTCCTGTTCTCTCTTCAGCCCTGGCCTGGTCCTTGCCCAGAGAACTCCAGACTGGTATAGCCAAACTCTGATTGACTTCTCCACTTTAATGCCTACTTGGCATCTCAACTATAACATGTCCCAAATGAATTATGGAGCACTTCCTAAATCTCCCACAGCCTTCACTATTTCTGTACATGACGCTTCTACCTTCCAGGTGTGCTCAAGTCAAAAGTCTGGGAGTTAGCCTTGACCCCTCCTTCTCACACCTCACATCCAGTGTATTAGCAAGGCCTATCAACAACATGATCATAATATATTCCCAAATCCAGCCACTCTTCCCCACCCCCGTCACTTCCACCTTGGTCACAGCCTCCACCCCCTGCCAGCCACTGTCCAGCACAGAAGTCAGCGCCCGCCCTTTAAAACCACTAAGAAGGATCAAGCCATTCCACCACCCAAAATTTTCCTATAGCTTTTCATCTCACTCAGAAAAAAGGCAAAGTTCTTTTAAAAAGCAAAAAAGAAGGGGAGGCTGTTT
>PVKY010003149.1:10626-22783 GCA_004027775.1 Bradypus variegatus | reverse complement strand
GAGGGTACCCAGGGGCAACTGATTGTAATGGTAAAATTATGTCACTTGAATTATTTATTGATGAAAATTTTTTTCTTTTATTTCAAAAAAAAAAAGTAAATGTACAATGGGGGGAGGAAGGGAATGGTATATTTTTAATGTTCTTTTCTATTTTAATTTTAATTTTATTTTTTGGAGTAATGAAAATGTTCAAAGATTGATTGTGAACAACTATATGACAATACAGTGAACAACTGATTGTATGCTTCGAATGACTGTATGTTATGTGATTATATCTCAATAAAATTGTATTAAAAAAAATATACTTGGGGATTTGCCCTCAGAGGCGACAGCACATTTTCTGGATGTTCACTGGGTATCACCCTTCTCTCTAGAGCATATATTTGATTTCTGAGAATAGACCAAAGGTATTGAGAGCCAACCCTAGTAAACAAGGCAGATGACTCTGCCAGATAACAATAGTACAAGAAAAGAGGACATCCCATGGAAACAGGGCCGGCCTTCATGTGAGGCCTTTCCCAGGGACTGAAGACATTTCCACCAGATGACTGCACAGCCCAGAATTCTCAGCCACTTCTCAGAAATAAGTGCCAGGCCTTCTTAGGGGACTACTTTGAAGGGAATGACGTACTGTCTATTGTCTTAGTTTTCAGTGGCTTCTAGGACAAATACCGCAGAATAAGTTGGGTTAAACAACAGAGGTGTATTGTTTCACAGTCCCGGATGCCAGGAGTCCAACCTCAATGTATCGGCGGCCATGTTTTCTCTGAAGTTGGTAGCATTCCAATGGTGGCTCAGTCTCTGCCTCTGTTGCCTGGTGCTGTGTCCCTTTCCGTCTCCTGCTCTGGTTTCTACTTCTGTATACAAATTACCTTCGCTTATAAGGACCCCTGTCATAACAGACTAAGGCCCACCCTCTTAAGTTTGACCTCACCTTAACTGGTAACATATTCAAAGATCCTTTTAACCAATGGGTTCACAATTGCAGGACTGGGAGTTAGGACTTCAACACATCTTTTGTGGGGAACATGATTCAATCCCCAAAGCTACTTATTACAAAACTGGCATGTTTTACTCTGCCTGTCTCAGGGCCGTGTAGCCCCATTGCACTTTTCTTCTGTAACCACCAAGGTACTCAGTATTGTAGCAGGAGATGATAGAACAAAGTAATTATTTGGGTGACTGATTGATATAGTGTCCAGAGCAAAAGTAGCTGTCCCCTGGTTCATCTAGGTCCTTAGCTACTAGCTGGACTTGGCCAACTGCAAAAGAGAGACATTGATACCTTCTCTTTAAAGCATCTTAAAGATGTTTTGACTGGAAGACTACGGTCATAAATAAAAATGTACATTTTCCTTGATACATACTTTTGAACTGCTCTCCTTCCAAATTCCTGAAATCTGTGCACCTATTTCCTCTCACCTTTGTCTGGCAGGGAGTATAAGGGTTAACAGGGAAGGTGGGAGCCACAGAGGCTGCTTCAAGTTCTTTGTGGCCTTCAAGCACACCCAGATGGACCAGCTGGCTTATTTTTGTTTAGGCCACCAAATGACTTTTTTTGTTTAGTTCTCAGGCCCTGTTTGACCAATTGCTCATCAACAAACAAATATTTATGAAAATCCTTAAAAAGGAACAGTTAAATTTAAAAAAAGTTAAAAAAAAAAAAAAAAACCAAGGAAAAAATTATGTAGAGCCCCCATGAGTTGCTGGTGGAGAATGCAGGGGTATTGGCCTGCCCCACCTCGATGGTTGCTAACATGACCACAGACATAGGGGTCGGGTGGTTTGATGGGCTGAGCCCTCTACCACAGGATTTGCCCTTGGGGGGACTGTTGCTGCAAAGGAGAGGCTAGGCCTCCCTGTGATTGTGCCTAAGAGCCTCCTCCCGGGTGCTTCTTTGTTGCTCAGATGTGGCCCTCTCTCTCTAGCTAAGCCAACTTGAAAGGTGAAATCACTGCCCTCCCCCCCTGCATGCGATCGGATACCCAGTGGACTGAATCTCCCTGGCAAAGTGGAATATGACTCCCGGCATCGTGGGATGGAGAACATCTTCTTGACCAAAAGGGGGATGTGAATGGAGATGAAATAAGCTTTAGTGGCAGAGAGATTCCAAAAGGAGCCGAGAGGTCACTCTGATGGGCACTCTTACACACAATATAGACAACCCTTTTTGGGTTCTGATGAATTGGGGTAGCTAGTGGTAGATACCTGAAACTATCAAACTACAACCCAGAACCCATGAATCTTGAAGACAATTGTATAAAGGGGTAGCTTATGAGGGGTGACAATGGGATTGGGAAAGCCATAAGGACCACACTCCCCTTTGTCTAGTTTATGGATGGAAGAGTAGAAAAATAGGGGAGGGAGGCAGGCAGGCAAACAGACAGACAAAGGCACCCAGTGTTCTTTTTTACTTTGATTGCTCTTTTTCACTTTGATTATTATTCTTGTTATTTTTGGGTGTGTGCTGGTGAAGGTGTCGGGGATTGATTTGGGTGATGAATGTGCAACTATGTGATGGTACTGCAAACAATCGAGTGTGTGATTTTTTTTGTATGACTGCGTGGTACCTGAATATATCTCAATAAAATGATAAAAAATATTTATCAAAATCCTAGCCTACTCAGTACTAGGACAGAGATACACATGGAAGTCTTCCCTGCCTGTGCTTTATCAATAATTGAGGGTTAGAAATCTCCGTGTTCCCTGCCCCTGCCTCCACAGACTCAGAATATTTTTTAGTAGGGATCCTGATTGTAGAGATGCTGATACTTACATGGGGCCACAGAGACGTTTCCTCCTCACCAGATATCATGTGTTCCCCCACATTTCCCAGCAGCATTGCAGATAGATGGGGCCATGTGACTAGCGCTGGCCAATGGGCTGTGAGAGGAAGTGATACCGATTACTTCCGGGTTGACACGGGTTAACTTCCATAAGAAAGTGGGGGTGTGATACCCAAGTGTTCTCTTTTTTTCTGGTGGTAATCACAGAGGTTGTATGTTCCCAAGAATACAGCTAAGATGCAGGGGGCCCCTGCCGTCAGCCTGGGTCCTTAAGCAGCTGTGTGGAACCAGCCGTCTCTCTCACAGAGACTTCACCATGCAAATATTCTCATATATGTGTCCCTGTGACTGTCTAAACCAGTGGTTCTCAAAGTGTGACCCTGGGAAACATAAAAATATATTATTTATGTTAACATGTAATGAGCTTATTTTATTTAATATGAATTTCTAAATATTTTAAACATTTCATAGTTTTAATTTCTAATGTGGAAAATAATCAATAGATATAACCTACAAGAACAAAGTTCTTCAGCATCCTCAATGATTTTCAAGATTATAAAGGGGTTCTGACAACAAATAGTTTGAGAATTGTTACTCCAAATAAGAACATTTTTTACACACATGCATGCACACACTTAAAATTACATGGTGGCCTTTCATACCTCTAGGCCAGGGGTTGGCAAGTTTATGCTGTAAAGGGCCAGAAAGTAAATATTTGGGGCTTTGCAGGCTACAGCAATCATTAAACTCTACTGTAGTAGCGCAGATGCAGCCACAAACATCTATAAAAGTGGGCATTGCTGTGTTCCAATAAAACTTTTCTTTATGGACACTGAAATTTGAATTTCATATATTTTCACAGCACAAAATATTATTATTATGCAAGCTTTTCCATGTAAATACATTTATAAATCAGATGATATCCTTGTTTCCTACTTTTTAGCTTGGAAGATGTGATCACCTATGCTGTATCACCACTTTTCTCAGGGCCACCATCAATGGCCTTTGAGCTAAGAGCATGTGGAAAGTCAAGGGTGTCACCTGGGGGCTTGTTTTTCCATGAGGGGACATGTAAGCTGGGTGCTCGTGCCTATGAGGTCCAAGCCAAGGGCAGGTCCGAGAAAAGCACTGGTTTAAAACAGGGGAAATAGAGAAATTCATTATGCTAAACTGCGGTCGGTCCAAATTGTATAACAACCTCTGACTTGTCTTTCACTTACTCAACACACTGTACTTACTAAGTGTTTACCATGTACCAGGGACATTACATATTGAAAGATTATAAATTTGAATCATATTTTCCATACACACTTTCTGGAAAGCTTCTTGGAAAGGATGTACATGGATATGGGAAGTCTGTGCTCCAAGACTTCTGAGGTCTGAAAGACTTGTGCACATAACATATATGCATGCATTGCTGGTGCCAGAAAAGACTCAGGGAAACCGGTGCTTGATCTGGAGGGGAGCTGGGCCGTGTGTACCCACATTCTTTGACTCTGAGAGTTCAACTTCTAAGAATTATCCAGAGAAAACCATCAGGCAATGACTATTGAGGAACAAGGATGCCCACTGAAGAGTTGCTCATAAGATGATGGAATACTACGCAGTCATTAAAAATAATGAATTAGATGAATATTTATTGATATGAAAAGTTTGTGAAACATAAAGTGAAAAGAAAGTCAAACAATACACACTCCATGGTTCCATTTTTGTAAATCAACAAGTTGCATTTGGGACATGATATAATCTATTCAATTTTATATATGAGTTTATGAGTAGAAAAAAATCTAGAAGGATATATGTCAGTAAGGTACAGTGTCTGGGAGCCTGGATTATGGATGACTTTGATTTTATTGTCCATAATTTTCAGTATTTTGTAAATTTGTTCACAAAGAGAGCACTACCTTTATCATTAGAAACGTGCATTATTTTTATAACGAACATTTTGGGGTGCTTACCATACTGGGCTAAGTGCTGTAACTCTAGAACTTTTATTAGAAATCTATGAAATATGAAAAACAGTCATTTATGTTTTATAATTTATAAGAAAAATAGAAAAAGTCTCAGGATCCCCTAGTCCAGTGTCCCCATTCCACAGACTTGGAGGCTGAGACTGAGGAAGCTCTGAGCCAAGGGCTGGGCCTCGGGGACCGGTTCCCTCGATGCCCCTGCACTCTGGGAGCAGTGAATTGCCTTCTGGGCTGGGATCGAAGTGGAGACTCTTGCCCAATTCCCCAGTGCCCAGAAAAGTGCTGAGGTCTGAGCCTTTCCAGCCAGGGCAGAATTCCTGGGGTTTGGCTGCAGGGACGGGGCTAACGGATTCAGGCAGGAATTTTGTCTGCCTCCCTCTTTGTTTTTAAAAGAAATAACCTCTGGGCCTGAACTGGGCTGTGCCCAGTATTATCTGGTTTCCTTTAAAGCCTGAGCAAAGATGGCTGTTGCTGTTTATTTACGCAGGGGCTGCCCGGGGCAGCGGGATTCTCGCAGAGAGCATGCACTGCTCAGGCGGGAGTCAATTGTAAGCGGGCCCGTGGCTGCGTTGGGATGAGCTTAACAGATGGAAGTTCATCGTGCGAGCGTTTCTGCTTGTAATTTATCCCTGGGAGCACTGCTGTGTCCCCAACCTGTATTTTTCTAACAGCCAACAAATCAAAAAATGGCCAGAAGTGATCCTAGGAACTGTGTCCAAGTCTCCAGCCACCCTTGCTGCAAGCCTCCTCTTTAGGACCACCCTCTCCTGTGATTTCTAGAGAAATCTTCAGCTTTCCAGCTCTTTTTGCTCTGCTACTTAGAAACTGCAGAGTCTGCTAGATTTGAGGCCAGAGGATGTGGGCGTATGTCCCTCTCTGCCACATCCTAGCTGTGTGACCTTGAATAAGCCATTAAACCTCTCTGGTCCTCTGTTTACCCATATGAAACATTAGTTCTAAGATTTAGGTTATTATTTTTTATTTGTTGACCGTTAGAAATATACAGGTTAGGGATATAGCAATTGGGTGCTGTCCTAAAGACTGGGTCCCACACCATCCCACTGAGGGGTTGGGTCTGTTCAGGCAAAGCCCCATTATTGGGATTTTTGTGATGCCAGAGCAGAGAGCCAGAGGCTAGATTTCAGCATCAATGAGCTTAGCGAGGGAGGCATTTTTGTGGGCAGGAACAGGGGGGACCTTCTGAAATCACACCACGCAGGGAGCCCCCTGACCTACATAGAAAAGTCACTACCCCCTGGGGCCTGCCTATTGGAGCTCCTTGGATCACATGGCAGAATTAGGCACGGTTTATGGTTCTTTTCAGGGAGCCCAATTCTCGGAGAATGGTATAAATGTCAGTTTCATGAAAATTCATTCTAAAAGCCCTCGATCAGCTTCTCAATCATCTGCTGCCCTTTTCCTCCCAGCTCTCCCAGAACGCCTGAGGCGATTCTGAGATCAGAGAGCATTAATTACAAATGCACTGGGGCTCTGGGGAGGCTTACAGCTTAATTAACTCTCCATTCCTACACCGACTTCGTTTCAGCTGCATGCTCAGTGCAGCCGTCGTGACCGCAGAGGAATTCAGAGCAGGAGTCTCTCGGCTCGTTAAGGTGCCCTCCTCTTCTGACACCCACATCCAGTCTGCAATTAGGCCCAGCTAAGGAGAGCCGGAGTGTCGCTCACCTGCGTATTTGTGCATCCTGGCCGGCTGGGAGGAGCTGCTTGTCTGGGCCCGCCCGGAGGTGAGCACCCCGTGGAATGCGGAGAGGCAGGCGGTTGGAGCAGTGAGCACCTGCTCGGCCCAGCCCAGGGTCAGGAGGCAGCGAGCAGCAGGTGTGCTTCTGGGGGTGTCTGGTATGGGCAGGAGCACTGAAGACACCTGGGGCTAAAAGGGCCTGTTCCCACACTCTGGGGCTACCAACCAGGGACAACAAGAGACCAGGACTGGGGCAGCCCCTGGGCATGAGCCACCCCAGGTGGATGGAGCTTTCCAAGAAGTACAAGCCAGGGGCCCTAGAAGGGCTTTGGGTTTGTGCAACGCTGAAAATCAGGAACTGTGCCATCACACCAGGAGGGCCCCTCTCAAGGAAAAGTGTAAGCCCATGGGTTGATTTCTTGGTCCTTGGGACTTCCTACTGGGTTAAGGTTTGGGGCTGTCATTGCGATCCTGGCTTGAGGTCATTTACTCTACCCCAAAGGGAAGTCACTGCCCTCTCTCCCGGAGAGGAGGAAGCTGGGAGGAAGAGACTGGAAGGCAGAAATGAGAGGCCATTAGCTGGGCAGTCATGCTTGACCAAGACAGCAAGGGAAGAAGAGAGAAGTAACGCCACCCTCCTCCCCATCCCCACTCGCCCCTCTCCCCAGCCAGGTGGGAGTGCAAAGGCACCAGAGGATGCAGGCTCACTTAGGACCCAAGGACCCGTAGAAGGGTTTTTTTTTTAATGCAGTTTTATTGAGATATATTCACACACCATATAATCCACCCAAAGTATACAGTCAGTGGCTCACAGTATCATCATATAGTTGCACCTTCCTTGCCACAATTTTAGAACATTTTCATTACTCCAAAATAAAGAAAAAAATAAAAATAAAAAAGAACACCCAAAATATCCCATACCCCTTATTCTCCCCTATTTTATATATACATATATATACATATATATATACATATATATATAGATATATATATATTGGTCTATTTTATTACTCATCTGCCCATACACTGGATAAAGGGAGTGTCAGTCACAAGGTTTTCGCAATCACACAGTCTGACAATAAAAGCTATATAGTTATACAATCATCATCAAGAATTAAGTCTATACTGGATTACATTTCAACAGATTCAGATATTATCTTCTCCTTAGTCTAATACACTAGAAACTAAAAAGGAATATCTATATAATGCAGAAGAGTAGCCTCCTCCAGAATGACCTCTCCGCTCTATCTCAAATCTCTTAGCCAGTGAAATTTTGTTTCATTTCTTTTCCGGCTTTTGGTCAAGAAGGCTTTCTCAATCCCACGATGCCAGGGCCAGGCTCATCCCAGGCAGTCATGTCCCACGTTGCCAGGGAGATTTACACCTGTGGGTTTCATGTCCCACATAGTGGGGAGGATAGTGAGTTTATTTGCAGAGTTGGCTCAGAGAGAGGGGCCACATCTGAGCATCAAAAGAGGTTCTCTAGGGGTGACTCTTAGGCATAATTATAAGTAGGTTTAGCTTCTCCTTTGCAGAAACAAGCTTCAAAAGAGCAAGCCCCCAGATCGAGGACTTGACTTATCAAATTGGGGTTCCTAGTGCTTGCAAGAATATCGGGAATTCCACAGGTGGGGAAGTTTAATATTTCCACATTTTTTTTCCCAGTCTCTCAAGGGGACTTTGCAAATACTTTTTCATTTTCTGCCCAAAATACTCTGGGATGTATTGGGGTATTACATTAACCTGTACAGAATACCGAGATCTATTTTAGGTTCCATGTTGCTTAAATAAACTAACCGTAAGTTAAATTAAATTAGAGAATATAAATTTTGTACCAATAAACATCTCTTAAGAGTTAAAATTCAGGAATAGATGTGACTGTTGCAAGAGCCTATAATCTAGGAACCATTACAATAAGCCTTACTGAGCATTCTGTACTTCTGCATTGTTGATTGCCCAATCTCTGCCCATGTTCTACCCCTGATAACCTATGCTCTCAAATTCAATTTTCAGCATTTGCTCATTAGTTAGTTTATATTATTGAGGTCTTACAATATTTGTCCTTTTGTTTCTGTCTTATTTCACTCAATATGTCCTCAAGTTTCATTCACCTAGTTTCATGCCTCATATTTTCATTCCTGCAGAAAAGTTTTAGGCAACACCCCCTCCCTTAGAGGGAGAGAGGAGTGGAGAAAATTTGACTGCATGTTGAATCTAATGTTTACAAAACACAATATTATGTCTCGAAGTCGACCATCGTTATCTTTCTACAGCAGTTATATAAAAATATGTTTGAATTTTAACCTGATATCATGGGGAATGGGTTTTCCAAAAATGAGTGCTCGGGGCCCACAAACCCCTCAACGTAGACCTACCCCCCAAAAAAACCCACAAAGAGATGGAAGAAACACGAATCTGTCCTGTTATAAAAGCCCTGAGACTCCCGCAGGCCCTGCCCCCTAGTGGCCTTGGAAGGGTGCACCGGCCCTGCCCTGTGGTTCTGGTACCCTCAGAACTCACAACCTCTGATCTCTGCACACCTGTCAGGTTCACGGCCAAGTGGCCCATGCACGAGAGGCCTGCGCTGCAGAGACTGAGCTTGGTTCTTTAGGAGAGAAGATTGCCGGGGAGTGTGTGAGTGAGAATGGTAACTTCTATCCAAGAGCAATACCCGCTGGGCTTGCACTCCTTGGCTCAGAAGAGCCCTATGTGCCTCCCCTGGGCTCCGCCTCGTGCTACATTTTTTGTTACATTGTTAGGGGAAGATTACTTCCTTACTCCCCGCAAAGCAAGAGTGGGTAGATACTCCCTGCATTTATTTATATTTTAAACAGTCATTGACCGAATGCCCACCTCGGGCCTGGCAGGTGCTATTTTTGAGGCTCGCAGAGGCCTCTGGGGGGAGAGACAGTTAAGGCACAATAGGGGGAGCACCAGAACCACTGGGGTGGGGGGCTGGTGCGTGAAGTGCTGAGAGCTGGAAGGACCTGCGATGAATTCCAGCTGCAGCTGGGGGAGGTCACACGGCAGAGGTACCTGCCGAGCTGGCTCCCAGTCGGTGACTGGGCTGTCCTCGGTCTGGGCCTGAAAGGGGGTGGGGAATGGGGGGGCAGGGACTGGGATGCTGGGGCAGGGGCCAAGGAGAGAGACTGTGGGCTCTACCGAGAATTGGGAGGGTGTATCCTTTTCTATAAGAAGATACAGAAGGAATCCAACAAGGAACATTTTCTAGTTTCTGTGCAGCAGACGGAGAGGGAGGGAGAAAAGGGAGGTAACTTCTATTAACAGTCTTTTAGCAACCTCATCAGCATTTGTCAGCCCCAGCCTTGAATAGGTTATCCCTTGACTCTTTTTTTAGCTTTTCTGCCAATAAATCAGGGGGTGTTTCCGTTAACGCTCCAGGTGGGTTGGGATCTGGAACTGGAGCCAGTCAGAACCTCTGGGCCTGGCTGCTCAAGCTGAGGGCCGTGGGCTAGCAGGATCGGCCTGCCCTGTGGAATGCAGACTCTCAGGCCCCTGGATTAGATTCTACAGCTGACCGTAAGAAGCCTGGCACTAAGTGTGGCCTGCTGCCTGGGCCAACGTAGCCTGATGGATTGGGTCCTTCCACTCTGTACTCAGGGCACGGAGGACAAAATCAGGAATTCTCTCCGGGTTCTAAGCAAGCCTTCAGCTTAGGAGTCTCCATCTTGCCAGCCAGAAAGGGCTCAGTCACTCCCAGGTGCTCAGCATCAGACTCGAATCAAGAAACAAAACCACCCTGGAATGCAGGTGAGCTCATGCGGACGCGGGTGGCAGTAATTCCTGCTGCCACAAGTTACACGGACCTCTGGGTGGAGGCGGCCTGTGCAGGTGGAGTCGTGCCTATACCTGTCAGTGCTGACATTAGCCGTGATTATCTGGATTTTCATTCCATTTGGCCCTGGAGGAGCCACTGCACAAAGAGTTCAGCAGGGTGAAGTTGCCCTTGGATAGAACAGTATCCACAGATGCAAAGAATAACCAGTTTAAAAGTGTGTGGGTGTGGGGGTGTGGGGGTGTGGTGACGGGGATGCTCGTTAGATCCCTGGCTGCTGAAATACCATGTACCTTGCAGGAATATTTGCAGAGAAGCTCTTTGCATTGCCCGCTCTGCAGTTCACCAAGTGGGAAAGCTTCTCCACCCTGTTTAGGTCCTTGAGCATTTGAAAATAATAAAAAGGAAAAGTTTCGAATTAAAATTTATGGTTCGGCCTGCCGGTCTGGGAGGAGTCGGCTTAGTGGGTAAGACTGACGCCAGCCAGGCTGCAGGGGCTGGGAGGAATTGGACACCAGCGTCGCCGTCGTCAGCGAGGCGGGACGACATTCCCAGAGAACAGCGCCAGGGCCAGCAGCTCCCAGCTCTGGCTGCACATTGGAAGCTCCTGGGGGAGTGTTTAAAAAAAATGCTGATGTCTAGGCCACACTACAGCCCAAGCAAACTGGAATCTCTGGGGATGCAGCCCCTTCACGTGAATATTTTTACAGTTCTCCAGGTGATGTAAACGTGTCACCAGGTTTTGCGTTGCACCCACCTAGGCTGACGGCTCTAGAGCTGGAGGAAAGGGGCTGGGGTTCTTTGTTTCCACCATGTGGGATCCCCTCTGCTGGGGAGGTGCTGAATGCTTTTTAGCATGTGGCTCTTTGGGAGCCTTGTCAATCTATAGAGGGCCCAGAATAAAAAGGGGTGGGGGTGGGAGAGGTTCACCTGCAGTGATAGGGGTCGGCTCAGCGCCCCCCACCCCACGTGCCTCTCTGAGCTGTATGAGCCCAGCTGGTTTACACGGAGCAGCACTTGCCACTTTTCAAAGAGCTGTGTATCATAGTTTCCTATTGTTGGTGTAACAAACCACCACAAACACAGTGGCTTGAAAGCAAAGCCAGTTTAGTATCTAGTAGTCCCGGAGGTCCGAAGTCCTAAAATCAATGTGCTGACGGGGCCACGCCCCTTCTGGGGTCCCTGGGTGGGAACCTGGGTCCTGGCCTTCTCCAGCGCCTGGGGGCCGCCTGCATCCCTCCACTCTGTTCCTGTCTCATTCTCTGATTCTGACCCTTCTGCCTTGCTTTTTCCCTTGTAAAGACACTTGTGGCTACATAGGGCCTCCCCCAAATAATCCAGGATAATCTCCCCATTTTAAGATCCTTAATTTAGTCACATCTGCAAAATCCCTTTTGCCAGGTAATGCAACACATGAACAATTTCCAGGGACTGAGACATGGACATCTTTAGTGGTGAGGGGGACATTATTCTTCCTACTCCACCCTGACAAGGCCACATGAGTGAGATGTACATGGTTAGACCCATTTGGCAGATAAGAAAACTGACACCTAGCTAAAGGCAGGCAGTGCTGGAGAGCAAAGGTGAAATAATATTCTTTTTTTCTTTTTTTTTTTTTTGGCTTTTATAAAGGGGGTTATTTGGTTACAAAGTTACAGTCTTAAGACCATAAAGTGTCCAAGGTAAGTCATCAACAATCAGGTACCTTCACTGGAGCATGGTGTCCAGAAAACCTCTGTTAGCTGGGAAGGCATGTGGCTGGCGTCTGCTCCAAGTTCTGGTTTCAAAATGCCTTTCTCCCAGGACGTTCTTCTCTAGGTTGCAGTTCCTCAAAAATGTCACTGTTAGTTGCACTTGGGGCATTTGTCCTCTCTTAGCTTCTCCAGAGCAAGAGTCTGCTTTCAAC
>PVKY010003149.1:0-10526 GCA_004027775.1 Bradypus variegatus | reverse complement strand
AGCTCATGTGCATTCTTCAAAGTGTCCCTCTTGGCTGTTGAAACAATATTCTTTTAATCCCTGTCTCGTTGTCCTTCCAATATCTAGCAGCCACCTCTTGGGATCATCACCTATGTCAGTCCTCCTGCCATGGGAACTTTCCTCCCTACCTTCTACAGACCACAGGGCCTCAGGTTGGTTATGTCTGCACACACACGTCGGACAGCTTCATGGGCTCACCCCACTGCTGCAACCATGTGAGGTGTGCATTGCACTGGCACGTCTCTCTGGGTTCTCTGTCTGGCTTGGTGCCCAGGATTCTGGGCTTCTCTGATCTTGTCTAGGTCATACACCCCCATGACACATGCAGAGAACACCAGACACCTCTCCTTTGCGCCATGGGTCAGATTTCTACCATTGTTTAGACTCTTCTTTAATTAGTCTTGGCTTCTCCCTCTCAACTGTAAACTCCATGAGGACAGAAAATGTATTTGCATTTGCTCACCAGCATCTCGTAGAATATATGTGGCATTTAGGGAGCATTTAATAAGAATCTATTAAATGGAAGAATGTTTACCAGCAGGCCACAGCTCACAGATTGCAAGCCATGACTTCTTTGCTATCTGGAAGCTGTGGTTGATTACATTAATGTCCCCACTCTCCACTCTCTTCCCTATAGGGAAACTACTTATCCCCATTCTTTGAAATGTGACCATAGGAGACACTTTTGTGCCCCACTGCCACTGCTTTGGCCAATGTTATTTGAACAGATATGATGGAAGCCATGTCTGAGCAGAAGATTTAAGAGCAATTACACAGCTTGGCTCTACCTCTTGTTCTTTTCCCCTTTTCAAGAGCACACAATATCCCAGCTAAGGGTTGCTCTGTCAGCATGGGTCCCAGAATGAAAAGTGGCCACCTTGCAACTCTCAGTCGAGACTGAAGCTGTTGTTGTGGTAAACCAATGAGATGTGGGGAATTTTTTTATTACTGCAGCAAAACCCAGCAAAATTCTGACCAATACAAAGCCCTCTGGACATCTCAGGGCATATCCAGCTCTCTTTCCAGCCCTAGTGGAGGCCTGGGATGTGGCCCCAGCGCTGCCACCAGCAAGCTGTATTATCATGACAAGTCACTTGACAATTCTTGGCCTCATGTTTCTACATCAGAGAAACAGTGATGGGTAAAGATTCTTCCAGCTTTATAATCATCAACTCTGAAGAATTCATCTGTCACTCAACCCTTGACCTCTGCCATAAGTCTTTTCACATGGCAGTGAAAGGGAAGTTGCCCCAAAATTTGAGTCCAACAGCTATGCATTCTTCAGCAAATTGCTTTCTCTCTCCAAAGACTCAGTCTTCTCATCTATAAAAGGAAAAATGACCACACAATTTTGAGGTATGTCATCTAGCTCATAGTTGTACTCCATAAACCAAAGGTCCTCCTTTTCTCCTATCTTCTTAATCAGATCAAGCCCTTGCAGGTGTAATTCTTTGCATCTCTCATGTCCTGAATCTGGATAAACAAAATGTGGTATATCCATAGAATGGCATGTTATTCAGTCATAAAAGGGAATGGAGTGCTGATTCGTGCTACAACATAGAGGAACCTTGAAAGCATTCTGCTGAGTAAGAGAAGCCAGACAAAAACAGCCATATAGTATGTGACTCCATTTACATGAAATGTTCAAAATAGACAACTCCTTAGAGGCAGAGAGTAGATGAATAGTTGCTTAATCTACTGGAGGCTGGAGGAGATGGAGGGATGGGGCGGGTAGTGATAGCTAAAATGTACACAGGGTTTCTTTATGGAGTGAAAAAAAATGTTCTGGAATTAGATATAGTGATGGTTACACAATTTTTTGAATACACTAAATACCCCTAAATTGTACACTCTAAAATGGTGAATTGTATGGTGCGTGAATTATATCCCAATTAAAAAAAAAAACTCCCGAAGGATGCAACAGGATGAGTAGCTAGGGGTTACAGCTCAGTTAAGGGCCGCCACCGAATCAGACCCTCCTCAGCCCTTTGAGTGTTAGCTTGCTTTGGTCTCTTCTTAATATCTCCTCTTTTCTGCTGCTGCCATATGCCCAAACAGGAGGAAAAAATCTCTTCATGCTTAGCTCAAAGGAAATGGTTGGGATTTTTCAAAGATCACTTTGTTAAAAATAAACAAAGGAGGTGGGGCAGGATGGTGGATAAAAACATGAATGTACAAGATATGAAGGAACTAAAGAAGGAGGTGGTCTGCAGCTCAGATTCCTTACCCTAAAGTGGCCACATGCACAGGCCAACCCATGGGTCTGGAGTCCTCCCCATACCCTCAGCCCTCTCTAGGGAAACCAACATCGACGTCCCCGTTCGGAAGCTCTGGACAATCTGCCCCACCCCTCCTTCCCTGTTCACCCTGGATCTTAGTCCCAGCTGCTCACCATCTGAAAGAAACAGATGGCTACTGGGTTGATGTTCCTTTCGATACAGAACGCCAATTTGTGTATTCCAGGCCGTGAGACCAAGGCATTTGTGGGAGGGAGGATGATCATCTATGGAAACCCCCAGTTCTTCCTTCCTCCCTCCCTACACAAGGAGAGGGCTCTTTCATCACTGTGCTCCCAAACACCTGTCAATAGACCCCATTGTCTAAGCCCCCAGAAAATTCTCACTACCTGGAAGAGGGATCGTCAATCCCTAGATTCAAAGTTCACCAATACAGTTGTTAGGCAATCCTAGCAAAACGGAGAGAAATAAGTAATTACTCTCCCTTGTGTTTGCTTGTGTGTTTTTAGATTTTAAGACCAAATAACCCAGTCCTGAGCCAAATCTTTGGGTGTGTTTTCGATTGGTCTGAGTCCTGTTAGCCACTGTACTTGGCCACCTGAGTTAATTGAGGGGGGAAAGCCCACCTGCTTCTCTGGGGGTGCCACACACACGGAGGGGTGTGGGTAGCACCTTGGGGGTCACCATCAGTGGTTCATGGTCGGGGGGGAGTGTGTTGTTTTTCTTGCCAGTCCCACCTACCTCTGGCAGTGGGGGGCTGGTGTTATCTAGAGAGAATATGAAATACAGGAATGCAACTTGCCTCTCTCTTCGGAGCTTTAGAAGCTTATTTGCAAAGTCCTTGAGTTCCTAGGTTGAAAGGGCTTCCCATAAGATATAAGATATTCTCAAAGCAATCCAGACCCTAGTCAATATTTATAACCAGGGGCTTTAGCTCAGGTGGTTTTATGAGACTATTTGAGCTCCACTTAACTGCTTGTACATTGATCATCCACGGGAGACCTTTCACCTGCTGGCTTCTTTCTCTTTATTACACCAGGCAATTGGGAATACACTTGACTTTCAAAGGCTCAACTTGTGCCATTCAAAGGAAAAATGGCCACCTCATTTTTAAGCCCTATCTTGTTCCCCTGAAGTCTGAATCAACATTACTCAATAGCTGAAGTTACTTAAGCATCAATCATTTCCACTTCAAGGAGAAGGGAAAGGGAACAAAGTTGCAATAGCACAAAAAGATTGAAATTTAACCTCCACCACTGTGTGCTTTCCAAGCTTGTTCAGATTAGTTCTTCAAAAGGAAGCCCCAGAAAACTGACGTTACCTCAAGTTCACTGAAATTCCCTTTCAAGAATTGCACTTGAGTATGAAGCAAGTCTTCCTAGCAGCCCCAGGCAGGCAGTAAACTCAGCTGTGAGTATTTGCTCTTTCTCCTCTTTCCAGTCATTTCCGCAGACTTTATACATTCCTCTCCTATTTTTTTTTTCATTAGAAAAGGTGTGGGTTTGCAGAATAATCATGCATAAAATACAGGGTTCCCATATACCACTCTGGTATTAACACCTTGCTTTCATGTGGGACATTTGTTACAATCTTCTCCTCTCGGAGGCACTCTCCCCCAGGCAGATCAAGACCACATCACCTTCTAAGACAGCCCTCAGTTCATGACCTTCTATGCCATCTCTTTCTTTCTCCCTCCACCCATTTGCTGAAGAAAAGCCAGTTTCTACAGAAAAATTGGCTCTAATCTTGCTCACACCCCAGAGCCCCTGTTTTTGGCTTTAAGATGCAGAAGTCCTTCTGTGTAGGATGGGAGTCGAGAGTTTTTCCACGTGTGGTCTCAGACTATCTGCGCGGACTCACCTGGGGAAACTGTTAAGCAGGCAGAATCTCCTAAGTCCCCCCACCTCTACTGAATTGGACTTTGGAAGTGGGCCAGGGGATCTGCATGTTTAACAAGCTCCCCAGGTGATTCTTCTTCCCAGGGAAGTTTAGGATTCACTGTTTCTAAGGCAGGAGCAAGGCTTTAGGGTCAGGAAAACCTTTGCCTGGCCTTTTAGTAGCTGAATGATTTTTTGGTAACGGCCTTATTGAGACATAATACACAGACCGTGCAGTTCACCCATGTAATGTGTGCAATTTGACGATTTCTGGGTCATACGGTGACTCTATATTTAACATTCTGAGGAACTGCCAGATCGTTTTCCAGTGTGGCTGCATTCCCATCACCAGTGTATGAGGATTGCCAATTTCCCTACATCCTTGCTAACACATGTTATTGTTCATCTCTTTGATTATAGCCATCCTAGTGGGTCTGAAGAGGCAGCTCAATGTGGTTTTGATTTGCATTTCCCTAATGGATAAAGATGTTGAGCATCTTTCATGTGCTTATTGGCGATTTGTTTATCTCTGGAGTGGCTGCATGATTTAGGAAGGCACTTCACCTTTCTGAGCTTCAAGTTCTTCCCAGGTTAACTCACAAGGTGATAAAATTAAACGAGGCAATGAAGCTCGAGTCCCTGACCCACACAGGCACTCAGTGAAGGCTCCCTCCCACTCCACTGATTTTGAAACATCTCGAGCCAGCCAGGCTGGAGGAACCTGAGCCTCACAGTTCCCTTTCCTGCATGGTTCTGGGTTACGATTGCCCTCAAGAGATACCTGTGAGAGATTTGGAAGATGCAAGTGGTACAGAAGCCATTTTATGCTCTGCAGGTGGGTGCAGGGCACTGTGGCGGCTCACATCTGCTGCTGCTCCACTGCCCCCCTGTGCTGGCACGGGGCACACAAGGGCCGGTGGCTCCTACAGCTCCTGGCAGCTCTCCTCTTTGCAATTCTCCAATCCCGGCAGATGCCTGTGCTCGTCTGTGGAATAGTGTCTCCGGGAGGTCACCATAATATGGAAGTTGGCTGGGAGACAGGCTCAGGTCCCAGCTAATTCTCTCAGATTCCGGTTTATCTCTGCTCTCCTCTTCTTCACATTCAGCTTACCTTCCTGGCTGCAGGTCCTGTCTGAAAGTACTTTGTTGATTTCCTTTAACCCTGTGCACACCTCCATAAAAAGTTCCATTTTAAACTACTTTGTTTAGGTGTGCCATCTGCCTCCCACCAGGACCGATACTCCAGGCCCTGGTGATGCCAGTAAGGCGCCAGCTCTTCTAAGACTGCACCTGAAACCTCAGCTGATCATATCCATTATGGGAGCAACTGCTGTTTACATCTGGGAGAAGCTTTCTTGTCAAAGCATATTGTCTTCCGGAAATGCAAAGGGGTCCAGGGTTCCTCTGCAAAGGAAGGTAAGCTCATCTCAGCAGCCTCTGCTGATCAGAGCATGGCACAGAGACCAGAGTAGGTGGTTTGATGCTGCAGATTCCAGAAGCTTCCGAGCAATTTTAAGGACATATCTGAAATCACTCTGGGAACTTCTGACACCTCCATTAGGGGCATGAAGACAGCCTGTTCTTTATTCTACTTCAGGGTTTGGGGGGACAGGGGTGAGTGAAAGAGTCAGCTCACACTGCACTCAAGCGAGCTGCCCAAGTAAAGACTATCTTGCTGGAGGAGTGGCCTGGGTGGAGGGTTGGGAAGGAATCACTGGCTCAGCGTCCAACTTAACAGAAACCTCTAGCTTGCCTTCTGAGTTATGTGGTACCCCTTAGCCAGGCCAACTTTGCTCCCTTTCTCTCACTCCCTCAAGGGTACCAGGCCCTTCCTGGCTGGTTATCCATGTGGAAACTCTGGTTACAGCCTGACATGCCTCTCCCAGACAGGACCATATCCCTCATTCCTCCTTTCTTATCCTCATACTCAGAATCTCCGGGAATACTCTCTCTGCCCTGGCCTCAAATTTAGGCCAATCTCCCCCAGTTTAGAACTTCCACTCCCTGCCCCTCACTCCATCCTTACTACCACTTTTCTCCTCTCATTGTCATTTCTGACCTTAGTAAGTTGTGTTTCTATTTCCTTGCCCCTTGTTTATGAGGGCCAGCCCCTCTATCCCATTATGGCTGGATCCTCCCCAAGCAGCTCTAATGTGTGAGCAGAAAACACTTGCTTTTGGACCCTCTCACAGCAGCTCATGCTTGACTGTTGCTAAAGGGCCGATGTAGCTGCCTGCAGAGGGAAGGCTGTCAATTGTCCTGGGGCCTTTATCAAAAGTGACACAAAATTCAAGGTTTCTGCAAGGGAGGTTGTTTCCCAATATGCTGGAGGTAGGTGCACTTCACATGCCTAGAGAGGCCCCCCATTTAGGGAGTTTTAAGATCAACACAAGGTCAGAGGAAAATTGGCTGACCCATTAGGAGTACAAAGTGATTTCAAATGAAACACATAGAGAAACTGGAGATCTTAGGAAAGGGGATTTTGGATTTAGTGTCTGGTGCACCATATTCAAAAATTAGGCACTCTCCCGGGCTCTGAACTTGGCTTTCTCTTTGCTTTGTGTAGCTTGGAACTCACTGTAGAGATGTTTCCATGTGAAATTTCTACCTGCCTGCTATAACTCCTCTACTGGAAGTCACAGCATACTTCAAATACAGCATATCGTAAAAGAACTCATTCTTTCATTTCTTCATTCCTTCACTGCATTCAGCTCATCCCCATCATCTCCAAACTGCTCTCTGCCTGAAAAGGTACTGCCATTTCCCTCACCCTGGCTCTGAGCCACCCTAGCCTTCAGCATTCTCACCCCTTCCATTTCATACCCTCGACAGACCACAGCCTCCAGCTTTCTGCCAACAGGCCTCAGCTTCCTGGTTCTCCCTGTTGCAGTCTACCCTCAGACCCTGAGTCCAGGTCCTTTGAAGTGAGGCTCTGAGCCATCTGTCCCTGCTGTAAGCCTTCAGGTCATTGTGAAAATGTTGCAATCTCCATTTCATCCACTCCGCATCTGATATTCTTGAATACCCGTCATGTGCTGGGCATTGTGTTGGGGTGGGAATTGCAACAGTGAACAAGAGCCTCGGGGACTTCCATTCAATAAGAGAGATGAACATGAAATTACACCATTGGGTCAAAAGTGTCACGACAGGATGTGTCCTCTGGGACCACAAATAAAGGCACAGAACCAAGACTCAATAAGTCAGGGGACACCCCCACCCTTAATTGCAAGATTAAATTCAGATTCTGTAGCATGGCCACAAGTGTCCACATCTGGTTGGGTTTCCAGCTCTTTTCAGCCCTGACTCTTAGTCTCCTCACATGTCCCACGAACCACCACAAAAGATTCTGCCTTTTTTCAAACAGGCGTCAACTTCCAACTTCCAAACATTTTTATTCATTCTTCTTTTTCTTTGGATTATCCTTGCTCCTAACCTCCATGTAAGTCTTCAAGGGCCACAGAAACACCTCCTCTTCTCGGATGCCTCCCTGGTTTCCAGATTCACACGTACTCTCTCCTCGTCTGCCCCCTCTCCTCTACATGATAAACCATAGTGGTCTGTCTACTCATTTGTCCCACTGACACCACTGGGGCCAAGGGCCACATTTTGTTTGTCTTTGAGAGCTCCCAAACACCCGCCATCTGCAGTGCTCTGGGTGCAGTAGGTGAAGGCGAGTTAAAGATGATGCCCAACGGGCATTCTTTGCCCATGAATGATCCACGCATGTTAGATTCGGACTGTTGTGTGTCCATGTGTCCACTGCAGTGAAATTCCCCGTTGGCTCATCTGCTTCCTCACTAGTCCAGGAGAAAATCAAGGGCAAGGCACCTTCACCTCTGTCCTCGGGGACTTGGCCAGCACCTGTAGGTCCTCGGTACCCATTTCCTGAACCCGACCAAGAGCAAATATTTCTGTCCTTTACCATTCATGATCTCTAGCACGCCCATGTGTGAGACCCCGTTCCAGCTGTTGCATGTTTAATCACATCTTCCTCTCTTGCACATTTGGCGAAGGAGAGTTCGTTTCCTTCTGGGCTCATTGCTCTCTGCCATCCTGCTCAACCCACCCTCTCCATTTCTCAACCCGCTGGCAAACCTTCGCCTCCTAGCCCAGTTCTATTTGGCCTGGCCGTCCGCCGACGCCACATCACCTGCCCCCCTCCCCTCCTCTCACACTTGGGCCCCTCACCTTGGATTTGCTCTGGAGAAAGTTTAAGTGGCTGGTTTCTGTTATCTTGATTGGTGTTTTTTATTTCACATCATAAGACATTCTGCCTTGAATTCTGACTTCACTGGGCAAGGGGAGAGAGTTGGAAAGAGGAGTGTTGATGATGGCTATATTTTATTATGTGTGATGGTCATGGGTTACACATGAAGTTTGTCGAGCTGCAGGCTGGGGGTGGGGAGGGGGAGAAGGACACTGAATACTATAAAGCCACAGTGCAAAATATTTTTCAAGGAAACATCAAAGCCTTTTTCCATGGTGTCTTCTTGCCTTGACCCCATTTCACACTGGCAAAGCACAAACTCAAATTAAAATAAAATATCAGGCCAGCTCCATTTAGCCCTTTTGGGCTGCTGGGCTAAAAGTGACCGCTTTTATTGAAGTCACCATACACAAACATTCCAAGATTTATTTTTCTTGCTTATAATTTTTCTCCCTTTCCACTGGTGTGCTGTTTATTTCTAATAATTTGGTAGGAAAAAGCATTCACTCATACCAGTGGAGGTCTTATATGCCAAGCTACAAACCAGAACACATTTTACTGCGGAATAAAACCCCTGGAAAACAGACTTCAGGGGGCCCGCTGATGGCAAGTTTACAAGCATAGTACAATTGACGCCATTGTAATTAGTTTCCCCCACAGTTTTATTTTTCAAGGAAAGTATCTGAATCTTTCTCTTTACACATGAATATCTCTGGACAAGTGCAAAAGCAGTATGGAAGGTGAGTCATAGACTGTCTCTGCACAGATCCTATAAATCTAACCCACATTCTTTCACTGGGAATGACTGACTTTTATGAAAACCTAAATAGCTTACTTTGCAGCAGATAAACACAGACTTATGTATTGACTAAGCCTGAAATTAACCCTTTCATGGAGCCACAGAGGACTGAGGTTGGGAGGCGTTTCTTCCCAAAGCTGGGGTGTAGAAGCCAGATGGGCCACATGCTCCTCTCCAGCAGACCGAGGTGGGGAGACACGCGGGCTGTGACTTTCTGTGGCTGCGGGGGCTGCCCACTGATCCATCTCTGCCTGGTGCCCAGTGAGCTTCCAGAACATGGCACCTGGTTATGCTAAAGGTCAGTCCCCAACTTGAACACAGAAGCCAACCGAGAAGGGGTTTCCGTTTGGGTGCTGGTGTGTGAGCCTGTGCCAGCCTGGGTTTCCACTCCTTAGATGTGCAATCTCTGGCAAAGCACCAAACCTCCCTGGAGCCACTTTTCTCATCCATAGAATGCTGCATCCCACATCTTGTAAGAATTACATAGGATGATGATGTCAAGTGCTTAAAACAGAACCTGCCCATGTTACCCCCTGGAGTCACCTGGGGATCTAACTAAGATGCAGATTCTGATCCAGCAGGCCTGAGGCTCTGCATTTCTAACAAGCTTCCAGGTGATGCTGACGCTGCCGTCCCGGGACCTTGTCTTGAGGAGGGAAGATGTAGGGCCCTTCAGAATGTACCAACGGAGGTCACGTCTGCCCTCGTTCAAAGCGCACAGCATCGCTCTGCCAGGGGACAGGTCAGGAGGTTCTGTGGTTGATGTTATCGTGTGAATCTCCGCAAAGCGAAGGGTCCTACTAGGTCTCCAGACGGGGCACTGGGCTCCCAGCCCCGCCTGCACCCGGCGCGCTCCCACGGATCACGGGGCTCACCGGGCGCCCGGGTGCGGCCGCCGCCGCCACGATCCCGCGGAGGGGCCCTGCTGGGTGTGTTCTTCTGTGTTTAAACTTTAAAAGGGATAAAGGACCGCGGATCCCGGGGAGGAGGAAAGGGGATCTGTCATCTTTATGTGGCGTTTCAAAGGAGGAGGCTTCTGCGCGCCAGGGAGACAAAGGCCCGCGGCGGGGTTAATGGAGAACCCCGGATTTAATCGTTAACGCCTAATACTAAACCGGCCCCAGGCGGCCCGCCCAGGGGGGAGTGGGGGCGGCGCCCGGGAGGGTCCGGCTCAGCCTTGGGGGGTGGGGACCCGACGGGGTCGGACGCAGCAGCGGATGGCGGATGGCGCTGCGCTGCGCTGGGGTGGGCTGGGCTGGGCTGGGCTGGCAGCCGCGGGTCCCTGGGCCCGTCCTTGCAGACGGGGCTTCCTGCTGAAGCGGAGGGGAGACAGGGGCGTCCTTCCAGCTGGAGGAACCCGAAAATCTGGGGAGGAGCGTGTGTGT
>PVKY010003148.1:0-22686 GCA_004027775.1 Bradypus variegatus | reverse complement strand
ATGGGGTCTGCACCTGCCCACTTCTTCCCCAGTTCTTGTGCTAAGAAAAGCCCTGCAACAGAACCCCCTTCTTGGGACCTTGTGGAAAGTTTGCACCTGGCCTCTCTTTAGAGACCCCTCATGCCCTGCAGTCTGCCCTTCTCTCTGACACTACGACAGGCAGAAATTTCCGGAATTCCCTCCCTCCTGTCCAGGTGAACTTCTCCTCCTCCTTGCCTCTACTCCCTCCTCCAGGTGGGCCCTGGCTCTGCCCATACCCAACCCACACCTGCTGTGTGGACCAGCCCTGACTTAGCCCCTCTTGCTGCCCACTCAGCGGTGAACCCCTGGGGGACGGGGATGGTGACTCTCCCCAGCCCCCGCCATGCCACCCTGAGCCTGGTGTCTGGCCAGTGCTCCAAGAGCATCCTGGGGACAGAAACCATCCTGAGACTTGGACAATTCGGCAAGTGTCCCAGAGGTGGAGGGCAGGCATGGACACCCCAAGGACGGCCTTTAGGCCCGTCTGGACTCTGTGTTCAGGGTACCCCACCTCCTTCCTGCCTTGAGGGCTCTGCCTGGGCAATGGCCACACACTGCTGGTCCCAAGGCCTGAGAGGCTGGGATCAGGGACCCCAAGTTTCTCCTTTCCTCCCTGAAGTCCATGCCCGCTGCTTCCTCGGGGATGGGGCGGGGGCCAGGGGATCATGCCGGGGCTCTGGTCCCTGAACTCTCTCAAAGCTCCCCTGGGCGGCAGGTGGGTGGGCGCCAGTGGGCAGAGGCACACGTGAGCAGAGGCCCTCATTGCCATAGGGGAGTTCACAGAGAGAGGGCATGCCAGGTCCCAAGAGTGGGGGGCTGTCCCAGGGGCGTTCTCTCTCAGACACGCACGGCCACCTCCCCTCACCCCACCATCACCCGCCCTCCCATAAGAGAAGTCTCCTCTGCCAGGAGCCTTGGAGTTTCCAGGAGACCTGCCAGGCAAGAGAGGTGCGTCCCTTGGCCTGGCCTGCAGGGCCCTCTGGGTGCCCTTCCTGCTTCCCCCTTGGGACTCACCCCCTGCCCTTGAACAGCCTCTGCCCCATCTGTGTTCTGGGCCTTTGCCTGCTGCCCAGAGAATGGCCCTATCCAGGCTCAGCCAGTGTCACCTCCTCCAGGAAGCCTTCCCCGACAGCTGCCTCCCCACTCCCAGACTCAGTGACGGACAATCATGGTCCCAAGTGTCTCCTTCCTGACTGACACAGAGACCTCCAAGTTCCCCAGAGGAGGCGGAAGTAGACCCCACCTCACATCCTCCCCAGAGCCTGGCTCTGAGTGGCCCCCCACCCTAGCAAAGCCTGGCTCAGATTCACATCTCTGCACCAGAAACTACCATGCACCACCCAGCCCGCCTGACTGCCGATATTCCAGGAGTTCCCATTTGGTGACAGCTTGGCCAGATAAGTGACAGGGTCATCTACTTCTTAATTCTGTCCTCGAAAGAGCCTAGGTCAGAAATAGCCTGGGCTCTGGTGGCAAGTGGGAGGCATGTATGTGCGGGTATTTGTGTGTGCATTCATGTATTTGTGTTTGTGCACACGCTAAGGATGACAAGACCCTCTGCACCCCCCAGCTTCCCCCAGGGCCCCCCATCAGGCCTGGGCCAGACCCTGGTCTTCTTTACTCTGCTCTCACTCTCACTAAGCTGTGAATGGCTGATGAGATGGGGAGCAATATGGCAACAAAAGGGGCCCTGGAGGACCTGGCCTGCTTCCCGGCTCCCCCGGCTGTGGTGGTTTGTCCTCATGCCAGCCATGGGCCGGGACACTCAGCTTCCTCCTCTCTGAAAAGGACCCAGCAACATTTGTTTCATCCGTGTGAGGGGTGGGGGCTTTGGGCTGCTGCAGGTCACCCCTTTGGCAGCGTCCCACCTTCCTGTGGGACCCCAGTGTTGAAACCCCTGGTCAGAGACAGGTGAACATTTCCCAGGAACCAGCACAGAGCCGGTGGATGGCAGGGCCCACCGAGGGCAGGGGGCAGCTGGTGGATCTCCAGCGCGGTCCCGTCGGCAAAGTTCTCTCAGGGGAGTGGCTGGGGTCAGGGGAGGAGAGGGGGCTTCGAGCCAGGTCTTGCTGCATAACCGGTGCCATGCAGCCCCTCAAGTCCCTCTGCACTCTGCTGAGGACCCCTCCTGGCAGTGCCGACCCATGGATGGAGCCAGGCAGGAGGTGTGTTCTCAACAAGGGTGGCAAAAACAAACTCAAAATAGAGAAATTATGCTCTTCCCTGGGTGCACAGCCAGAGAGGCAGAATTGGAACTGGGGTGCAGGCCACTTCCACCAGGTCCAGCCCTCCACCCCTCACCACCGAGCCGGCCGCCTCGAGGAGCTACCTTTCACCACAGGCAGATGAGCCACGTCCTAGTCAAAGGAGTGACTCTCAAATGCTGGAATTTCTAAGAGAAAGAGAAGAGAGTACGGGTTTCGGGGATTGACTGCCTCCAGGCAGGAAGCCTCCTTTCCCAACCCAAAGAAACTCCTCTCTGGCACTTTGGGATGGCCCACGGCTTACCTGTCCCAGGCTGTTGTAGGTCCCAGTGCACAGCCAGGCTGGGCTGCAGACAGATGCGCTGCATCTGGCAGGAGGGGAGCAGTATTTGCACCTCTCCTCTACCTGGGAAAAACCCCTGGGTACCATGTGTCAGTGGGCATCTGGCTTTGTGGCCCATTGGTTTCCTGCCCCACTTTCACTCCTCTCCCACCCCTGTTCTAAAATGCTCAGCTGACCATGTCCCTTCACTGCTTCAAATCCCCGTCACTTACAGGATAAAGACCAGAGACAGCAGTTCGGCCCCTGCCCACTTCTGTCCTCATCTCCAACTCTCACTCCCACCCTGGACCCTTCAGTAATACCAAATGGTTCATAGTCTCCAAACCCCCACAATGTTTTATTCCTCTATGCTGTTGTACAGGTTGCTCCCTCTGGCTGGAATTCTCCCATATTTGCATCTGCCTGGTGAACTCCTAGCCACCCTTCAAAACCCAGCTACCCTGGAAAGCTTTCTCAGATACCTTCCTCCCCTCAAGGGGGAGACAACAGTTTCTCTTTGGAGTGACCCTGTCCCTTGATTTCATCCTACAGTATTTTTTAATACAACTTTATTGAGATATAATCCATCCAAAGCATACAATCAGTGGTTCACAGTATCATCAGAGTTGTGCATTAATTGCCACAGCCAATTTTAAAACATTCTCATTACTCCAAATAAAGAAAACAATAAAAATGTAAAAAAACACCCAAAACATCCTATACCCCTTCCCCCCCATTACTTATATATATTTTTGTCATGATTTTATTATTCATTTGCCCACACACTGGGTAAAGGGAGTGTCAGTCACCAGGTTTTCACAATCACACAGTCACACGATAAAGCTATATAGCTATTCAATCATTATCAAGAATCAAGTCTACTGGATTACTGTTCAACAGATTTGGGTATTTCCTTCCAGCTATTCTAATACACTAGAAACTAAAAAGGAGTATCTATATAATGCTTAAGGGCAACCTCTAGAAAGACCTCTCAACTCCATCTGAGATCCCTCAGCCACCGAAACTTTGTTTTCTTTCGTTTCTCTTCCCCCTTTTGGTCAAGAAGATTTTCTCAATCCCATAATTCAGGCTCATCCCCAGGAGTCATGTCCCACATTGCCAGGGAGATTTACACCCCTGGGAGTCATCTCCCATGTAGGGGGGGGCAGTGAATTTGCCTGCGGAGTTGGCTTAGAGAGAGAGGCCACATGTGAGCAACGGAAGAGGCCCTGCATAATTTTAGCTGATGTGTGAGCCCGTCTGTCTCCTGAAGACTGAGCTCAGTGAGGGCAGGGCCCTCGCTGGACCCTACGCCAGCTCTGGGTAGTCACGGGGAGGTCTTCAGTAGTGGTGTGTGGCCCGGTGAGTTCTGGAAGCAAGCCCACCCCGGCTCCAATCCCAGCCCCAGGAAGCAACTCTGAAGGAGCACGGAGAGGGCTTGGGGGTCACAGTGGTACCCCTAAGAGACTTGCTTTGGGAACATTCTGGGCCTCCACTCTGAAGCAGCACAGCCCACTCTACACTCGGGCACGTTGTGAGCGCTGCTTCCCAGGGGACACCCCAGCCCAAGCCCCTGCGGAAGGCAGAGTAATGGCCCCTAAAGGGGGCCATGTCCCCATCGCTGGAGGCTGTGGCTACATTACGTTAACGAGGCAAAGCGGGATCAGGTTGTAGATAGAATTAGGATGGCTGATCGGCTGGCCTTGCAACGAGGGGAGCATCCTGCACTGCCCAGGTGAGCTTGATGTTATCCCGGGCTTCTTATAAGCAGAAGGCACCAGGAGAGCCAGAGCTGGAGCCACGCGAGGTGGGGAAGGCTGGCGGCCCTGCTGGCTTTGCAGACATATGAGGGAGGTTCAGGCCATGGGATGTAGGCGCCTCCAGAAGCTGGAAAAGGCAGGCACATGGTTTCTCCCTTAGGGCCCCCAAAAGGAACCCAGGCCTGCAAACACCTGGATTTTAGCCCATTTCAGACTTCTGATCCCAGAACTGTAAGATAAAAATGTCATTTAAAGTCACTAAGTCTGTGGGATTTTATTACAGCAGCAACAGGGAATGGGTACACCCCACTTGACGGAGGTGGAGACTGATGCCCAGGGAAGAGAAGGGGGCTTGCCCGAGCCCACCGACCCAGGCTCGCTGCCCAGTGCTCCTTGCCCTGCCCGCCCTCCCCCTCCAGCCCCTGGCCAACAGGATTCAGTGTGGACGCTGCAGCATGTGAGCTTGGGAAGTGCAAGCCAAGTCCATTTTCTTGGGTTTTGCAGCAAGTGAGCAAATTCTGTGGACAGAGAAGCCCCGTGGGCCCTGAATCCTGCCAAGCAGCCAGTTAACTGATTTTAACAGATGTTAGAACTTGCAGGCACTGAACGCCCTGCCAACAGCTCCTCCTTGCCCTCTGCGTCCCCCCTGAGGCAGGTGGCAGGGTGCCACGCTGTAAGCCCCACTCCCCAGCCTGCTGGCACCCATGGGCACCAAGATGTGCCCTGCCTGCCTCCTGGAGGCCGTGGCCCGGTGACAGTGTCCTCATCCATCTTCTGCTCTTTTGATCGGGGCAGGGTCTGTTCCCGCCGCCGCCGCGGCAGATCTCGGCACGCTCGCCGGATTCCAGGGGGCCTGACTCATCGGCTCCTGCCCCCAACGAGGGCCTGCTCCGCCCCAATGCTCCATCTCTGCTGCAGCCCCGGGGACCCTGGTGGGAGCCAGAGGGGGCGACGGAGCTGTCCCTGCACACCCCGAGAGGCCCTGGACCCCAGGCCAGCTTTCCCAGGGGGATCTCCGCTGGCCCTGCCAGGACGAGCTCTCCGTGAATAGAGACTAGAGGGCCCTGCGTTTCCTTTACTTACCTTTCTCCCTGGCACCCCGTGATGGGCCCCAGGAGCCCTGGGAACAGGTGGCTTATCAGAGCTATAGCCACATGGCCGCAAGCCAGCCGTGTGTCCCCCACCTCCCCCACCGGTGGCCAAAGTCCCCATGTTCCCTGGACCCTGGGGCTCCTTGCAGGCCTCCGCTCAGGGAACTGGAGGAGCAGGAGGTGGCCGCGGCTTCTTCGGGCTTCTCTTGCATGTCTCCTGCTTCCGGGTCAGCCCTGTCCCTGCCCGGGCGGCCTGCAGGGCCCGGCCCCTCCCTCCTCATCCTCCCTGCCCTTCCCGGCTCTCTCCCAGGCAGTGTAGCCTGGAAGCCTGGGCTCTGTTCCCAACACCTTCATGGACTTCTGGGTGATAAGTGCTGTGAGGAGGGTGGGGCGGAGCGGGGAGGGGTGAGGACATCCCATAATGGCACTATTTTTTATCTTTTACCCAGGGCTCCCCATGCCATGCTTTGGAAACTGAGCCCCCGAGCAGCGAGCTCAGGGACGGAAGGAAGCAGAAGGATCAGGGCTTGGGCTCAGCCCCACCTGGCTCCCGAGCTTGGCGGCCCCCAGAGCCGTGCGTGCCTGCGTGTGTTTAAGAAGACGTGCTTGGGATTTGGGGGCATTCTTTACGTTCTCTGCATCTTCCTTATTCCTGCAGAATTGCTAAGGAAAATAACGCCTATCCTTGATCACACGCCGGGTCGCCCCCGGCACCCTGGAGAAGTAAACGACCCCTCATGAGCGCCCGGTGCTGCCGGGTTAACCCCTCCCCTCCCAAAGGGCCCTCCCACCCCCCTCCAGGGCGCTGGCCCAGGGCGTCTCGCTAAAAGCTTTTCCAATCGAAGGTTTGGCCTGATGTGTTGGGGCCCTTCTGTGGAGACAGGTTTCCTTAGGGGACACTCAAGGCTTGCCAAGGAGAGGGGAGGCAAGGGGAGGCTGGGAGGGGACGAGTCTCCCCCACACCCTCATCCAGCTTTTCCCCGGGGCCCAGATGTCTTTCTTTCACACACTCAGACCAACTTCTAACCCAGCAGCAGGTCCTGCTGAATCACCTCCAAACTCTGGTCCAATGTAACTGCTTCTCCCTCTTCCATGGCCCCCATCAGTCCCCACCTGATGGACCCCCCAAATCTACTCCACCCACTCCCAGCAGCCAGAGCGATGGTTTGAAAACACAAATCGCCTGGCAGGTCTCTCCTGTGCTCACCTGCCCAGGCCTTCCCATGAGACGCACGTGAGAACCAGGGTCCGGCTGCGGGCCCTGCAACCCCCCCCCCGCCCTGGCCCCCAAGGCCCCAGCGCTCCCACCCAGGGCCTGTGTACCCGCTGCCTCCCAAGGCCAGGTCCTGGCCCCCCGGTCTCTGCCCCCCCCGGCCCCCTCGCCAGGAGGCCCTTCCTCTCCAGATCATCCCACCCCAAACAGCCCCTCCCTTACTGTGCTTCGTTTATCTTTGCCTGAAACTGTCTATTTGCTCACACTTACTGTCTCCTCTTTCCCTGGAGAATAACCGGGGGCAGGGGTGTTGTCTGTTTGTTGATCGTGTATTGAATGAAGATTGAGCTAATGAATGAATGAGTGAGTGAACATACATGAGGCAGGGGAGGCCAGGTGTGGGGTGTCGGGATTACAGGCTCTGCCCCCTTCACGCGGCAGGAAAGCCCCTGACCTAGGACAGCAGGGCCTGCCAGGTGGCTGGAGGGTCACCCGCCCCGGGGCTGCGGGGCTGGGGGAGGGGAGGGAAGCTGAGGCCAAGGGTCCCCACCGCACTCTGCCAAATGTGCCCCTCCCTGTATCCAGGAAAAGTCCCCGAGGAAAGTCCCCTGGGAGCCATGGCTGACAGCCGCAGTGGTGTTTCAACACCAAAATATAAACCTAAAGAACAATTTGCAAAAAGGATTTTGCATGCAGTTTTGCAGAGAGAACAGCTGCCCTGCCTTTGCCGCCAGTCCAGAGGAAGGGAGGGTCTTCAGAACAGCCAGCAGGTGTGCACCACCCAGGGGTCCCACGGTGGGCGAACGCAGGAGCGACGCGGTGTGCCCCTACCTTGGGGGAGCATTCGGCCCTAAAAGGAAATGAAGGGCTGACACAGCACGACACGGATGAGCCTCGAGGACATTGTGCTGAGGGGAAAGCCAGGCAGAAAGGAAGACACGCTGTTCATGCGCTGTTCCAGCTACATGAAATGTCCAGAAGAGATGTTTAAACCCATAAGGACTGAGCTGCTGGGTGGCTGCCAGGGGCTGGGGAAAGGGGGTTGGGGAATGAGGTTAGTGGGTGCCAAGTTTCCTTTTAGGGTGAGAAAAATGCCCTGGAATTAGACAGTGGTGACGGTGGCACAACTTTGTGAATATATCGAAAACCACTGAACTGTATGCTTTAAAAAGAGTGAATTTTACGGTATGTCAATTATATCTCAGTTTAAAAAAAGGGGGGGAGGTATGTCAAGGAGAGAAAGAAACAAGTAAGACGACAGCGTGTCCCCAGAGTGCTTGCTTTCACAGTGTTTACTGCATTGGGTTGGGGGTCAGGAACCGATGACGGCGATGACCCACCATGACAGTAACGGAAAGAGCAGCTGTGTCAACGCTGCCTGCGCTCCCGCCCAGCGCAGGCCCTGTGGGGCTCCTCTGTGCCCCCTCCCGGCCACCCCCCCAGATGCAGCCCTGGGGCCTGCGTGTGCAGGGTCCTCGGAAGGTTGGCGACCCACACTCAGTGCTCTCACTCTACCCTGCAGAGAGCCAGGGCCTCAGGGGTCCCCGGAGCATCCTGCTCACACCGGCAGGCCGGGGCCCCTGCGGACCGGCACGGTCTCGTGTGCACACACACACATGCACACGCACATGCACACATGCACACACATATGCACATGCAAACACATGCACACACACATACATGCACATGCACACACATGCACACATATGCATGCACATACGCACATGCACACACATGCACGCACATGGACATGCAATGCACACATGCACACATACATGCACACACGCGCACACATGCATGCACACACATGCATACGCAATGCACACATACATGCACACACACATGCACACGCACGCACATGCACACACATGGACATGCAATGCACACACACACATGCACGCACATGCACACACACATGCACATCCCGCTCTCAGCGCAGCGGCTGGGCCGCAGAGGGAGAGGGTCTGGCCGGGTGACTCTGCCACCTGCTCCTGACAGTGTCCGGTGGGCACCTGCGGTGGGGGGCAGGGAGGTGAGCACCGCAGGAGGCTCCCGGCTCGGCCACTAGAGGCCAGTGCAGCCCGGGGATGGCCGGGGCGGCTTGGCTGGGTGAGGGCGAGGGGAGCTTGTCTTCTGTCCCACCCAGGCTCCCCAGGGGCCACCATGTCGGCTCTGGAATGAGACCTGTGCCTGTCACCCTGGGTTCACAAGCAGGAGAGGGTAAACCAAAGCATTTCCAGACAGACTGGAGGACACTCCAACCCTGCCCCCGCCACCTTCCAGAACCTCCCAGAACCTTCCTGGAGCTATGTCCTCCCAGAGCAGGGGCTCAGCTCAGGTAGGCCGGGTGCTGGAGAGCTTGAGCCAGACAGGCTCCCAGGAGGGGCCTGCACCCAGGGGCCATGCACCCACATGGCAGTTCAGAGGCAGGAGGGTCCAAAGAAACCCCAGCATTTGTATTTAGGCAGGTTCTGGCTACTTCCAAGCAGGAAAACATTTTTCCTTTTTGTTATAACATTGTTCTGGTCTGTCAGAGAGGTGCTGGTACAGAAAACTGATTAGGATCTGAATTCCCTTTATCCCTCGTCCCTATTAACAGGCTAATTAACTCAAGATCCCATGTTTTGTTCCCTGTTTTAACTTTCACGGTTTTCCATGAGACAAACCCCACGGAGGGTAAGTGGGTGGTGAGGAGGCGAGAGGGAGGGGCTGAACTCTGCTCCAAGAGGCTTTTTCCTTCTGGATTGAAAAAGAAAAGGGCAAAGTAGAGTGTGCCTGGGACGTATCTTACTGCTTTCACCTTCAGGGCGTTTTCCTGTGGCTCCTTGTTTAAAAGTGATCCAGGATTTTATTATGCAGAGAAGAGATTCCAGAATTCATGTGGGATCTGGTTTGAGCCCCGGGCAAAAAAAATTTTGAGCTGTTTCTTAGAACCTGTACAACGCTAGAAATTCAAAGCTCCTGCCTTTTTCTCTTTTTTTCAATACTATTTTTATTTCTCAAAGTGCTCACTCCACGTGCAACCCCTCGGGCGCATGCGAAGCATAAACACCAGGATTTGCGGAGCCTTAGGAGCGGGCGGCACCTGCCATTCCTGGCACCGGGAACATGTGTGGTCGCTCCTGGCCAGTGGGTGGGAGAGGGCAGGATTCAACTGGGGGGGACTCCTGCTAAAGTCCACCCCCCTCCTCATTCCGTGACCCCCTAAGAGGGGCCCTCCTCGGGAGTCAATGAGTGGGTCACTGGTCCCCAGAAGTGGTGGGCCTGGGGGACAGTAGGGAGGGAGGGGAGAACCCCTGCTTTGAGACCCCCACCCCCAAAGGGGAAGGGGAGGTGAGCAGGGCAACAACCCACAGGTGGGAGCTAGAGACACTAGTGACAGACCCTCGGGGGGGGCATGCCCACTTCATGAAGCCCCAGGTAAGCCCCTTCCCCTCTGGGAGCCTCGGTTCCATTTTGTGTAAGCTGTGGGATGGAGCCTCTTGGCCCCTGATCACAGACCCCCTTGGGGGCACCTGCCTCCCCAAGAACGTGGGGAAATGCATCGAGGTCTCAATCCAGCCAGTGCACAATTCCAGCTGTGTCCTCGAAGGCAGTCAAGAGGCAGTCAGCTGACAGCGGTGACAGCAGGTGACAGCATTTCCAGGAAAGCTTGGCCCTGGGAGGGCCTTGGCCGGGCTGGGACCCTGCAACTTCTTTAGGCAGATACTTCACGGGTCCTTCCCCAGTGCCACGGACCAAGGATGGTTCTCTGCAGTTGCAACGAGGAGTTAGGCCTGAGGCCACGCGGCCACTTAGCAGCCGGATTGGAGCAGACCCCAATGTGCCAGCCACTTCAGACTGGGAGTTTCTGTCTTGCTGACATAGCCGAACGGCCTCCTTTTGAAACTTGTGGGATACAATATACATGTGTGCAGAAATGTGTACAAGACACGTATGCCAGGTTCAATGAATGACCATGGAGCCAACACCCCAGTAACCTTGGGGCCAAGGAACAGAACCCCCCATGCTCCGCAGGCCCTGTTTTTCCTAATCTCACCCATTTGTAGGCTTTCCTCATCAACCTGAGGGATTTGGGCCGAATTTGAGCTGGACGCAAATGGGATCCTATTCTGTCTCGGCCTTTTGTTGGTGAGGTTCAGTCTGTCCCTCGCTCTGTCTGCTGGGCCCAGGCCGTGGTGGAGGGCAGTCCCTGCGGGCACCCTGCAGCCGGGCAAGTGTCCTATCCCAGGAAACATGCCCACACCAATCCCATTTGCTGCGTTTGAATTTTCAAAAACCAGCAAGTGCCATGCAACAGAATCCTTTATGCATTTAAACCCAACCCACCCAATTGAAAGCCCTATTGCAAAATATCTGCTCTCTGGGGTGCTCCAGCTTTGGTTCCACTTGGCTCCCCCTTCAGCCCAGTCCAAAAGCTTCCATGGGGGACCACCAATGGGGTCTGTGAGGCTCAGACGCCCTCCCGGTCTTCCTGACCCTAAACTCCTGCCCTTTGATCCTCCCCAAGAAAGAGGGTGCCGGGGGAGGTCCCCGATGGGCTACCTCTAAGCATGGACTTCTCTCCTCCCCCCTCCTTTCTCAAGAGGGCTTGACAAAGCAAACTGCCAGAGCTAAAAGGTTCCAAGCAACCACCTTTTAGGTCAATAAGAACGTCTTAAAATCGTTGCTAATAGGGAGAAAATACTCATATTTGGCTTCAGCCCAAACATTCTTTTCAGCAACTTTGAGCAAAACTGGTTGAGCAAAGCTGTTGCATGTATTTGTTGGTTGCTTTTTCTATCATTTCCCCATTTCTGGAGCCACCCACGTTCCTTGTTGCAGACCCGACTCCAAACCCAGCTGTGCTCAGCGCGGGAACGCAGGACCCGACCCTCCCTCGGAAAAAAACACCCCGCTCCAGGGGTGACTGCGCATCTCCCACCCTGACCCAGGAGGAGCCTTCTTTGGAACAGGAGGGATCCAGGCCGCGTCTCCCACCGCGACAACGGGGAGGCCGAAGACTAAGTGGCTGGAGTGGGCGCCCACATGCAGGGGACTCCGAGGGGGTGTGCAGCCCACCCTGGGGTGCACGGGCCCAAAGCCCCGTCTCCCTGTGGTTCCCTGCTCGGGGGGGGGGGGGGGGTGAGGGGTCCGCAGAGTATGGTAATTCCCGGCTCCCAGGCCGTCCCCTAGGCCCACTTCCAGCCATCGCGCTTCAGGAGGAGCCCGGAGGCTCAGAGACCGCGCGACGCCAGGGCTGCGCGCGGGGGAAACGAGCTCGCCTCCGCCATGCCCACCCCAAACCCCAATCGTCTGCCCGGGCAGTTTTTCATTTCGTTTACAAGTTGCCATTTAAACCCAGCGGGACCCGAATCTGGTTGGCTGCCTGTTGAGTTTCAAAGTCCAGGGCAATTTTTTGGTCGGGGTAAACCCACCTAGCCTCCCTGCGTGTGCACGTCAACGTGCAAGGGCCCGAGTCGCCGCCGTGGGTCTGCAACCCGGGGCGGGAGCCCGAGGACCACTCCCCGCCAGCACCGGGCCACCTGCCCGCCGCACCCGTCGCCCTGGGGTCCGGCCTGGGCGGTGGCCTCGGCGCATCAGCTCCTCCCCGGGTGGGAGGTGACTTTGGGCCGCACCCGGGTCCCCGAGGAGAGCCGCGGGGGCCCCTCAGACTCGCCTTTTTCTGTCCGGGGCCCCGCGGCCCCGCCCGCCGCGGAGAGAGGGAGGGAGAGGAGAACGCAGGGGAGTGGGCCGGACCCCAGGCCCCGCCCTGCTGCGCCCCCGCGTCTCCATAGCGACCCTCCGGCGCGCACCTCTCGGGCCGGCTCCCCCCGGGGCCGAACAATACTCAGCGGGGCCCGGGGCGGAGCGGCCGGGGCCGGGGGCGGGGAGAGCTAGGGCGGCAGGCGCGGGCCGGGTGGAGGGGAGCGCACCGCCCAGGCAGCTGCCGGCCGCACAGGTCTACGCGGCGCAGTGCCGAGGCCGCCCCGGGCCGTCAGCCCCCGCCCCGCGCCGGGCCCGCCCCTGCTTCCCACGACCGCCCTGCCCAGCCCCGCGCCGGAGCCACCTGGAGCCGCCTTCGCAGGTTGATGCGCGGCGCCCTCCCGGGACGCGCGGAGGAGCCATCTTGAAAGCAACTTCGCCAAATTTTCCGAAGTGCTGTGGAAGTGGAAGCTGAGGGGGGGAACGGGCGCGCGGGCCCAGGGGACCCCGCCAGGGGCCCCCAGAAGGCCGGGGCGGCGGGGCGCGGGGCTCTCCGAGGTGCCGCCCCCGGGCCGCGCCGGGTGGATGCGGAGCCGCGCCGGGTGTATGGATTGTGCTCGGGCGCCGCGCGCGGGCTCCGGGCCATGGCGCCGCCGCCGCCGCTCGTGCTGCCCGCGCTGCTGCTCCTGGTCGCCGTGGCCGCCCTGCCAGCGCTGGGGCCCCGAGCGGCCGCCTGGGAGCTGCGCGGCCCCGGCGGGGCTCGCGCCTTCGCCCCGGGGCCCGGCTGGAGCTACGCTCTGGACGCGGCCCGCACGTCCCGGGCGTTGCGGGAGCAGCCGGCCGTGACCCGGGCCGGGTGGCAGCGCAGTCCGGCCGCGGGGTCGCGGGGCTGCGCGCGCCTGGGGGTGCGCCCGCTGCCCGCCCGCCTAGTCGCGCGCGGCGCCCCGACGGCGCTGAGCCTCAGGCTGCGGGCGCGCGCGCACGGCGCCAGCTGCGGTTCCCGGGCCCTGCGCCGGGCGGCCCCCGGCGCGCAGCTGCGTGCGCGGGCCGTGACCCGGGCGCCCGGGCCAGGCTGGGCGCTCTGCTTCCCGGAACCCCGCGGCGGGGCTGCGCGGCGCTCAGCGCTCGCCATCCTGCCTGCCTTCCCCGCCTGCCGCTGCCCGCCGCGCCCCGGGCCCGGCTGCCCGCGCCGCCCCGCCTGCCTGCGCCTTCTCTGCTCTCTTCAGCGCGCGGCCGGCGCCGTCCCGGCGGACTTGTCGCTTGAGGCAGCCGCGGGGACGCCTGGGGCAGCGCGGCGGGCCCGACGGGGCGCGGGCGACAGCACCAGCCCGCAGTTCCCGCTGCCCAGCTACCAGGTGTCGGTGCCCGAGAACGAGCCGGCGGGTACGGCGGTCATCGAGCTGCACGCGCACGACCCCGACGAGGGCGAGGCAGGGCGCCTGAGCTACCAGATGGAGGCCTTGTTCGATGAGCGTTCCAACGGCTACTTCCTCATCGACGCCGCCACAGGCGCCGTGAGCACGGCCCGCGCCCTGGACCGCGAGACCAAGGACACGCATGTGCTCAAGGTGAGCGCCGTGGATCACGGCTCGCCGCGGCGCTCGGCCGCCACCTACCTCACAGTCACGGTCAGCGACACCAACGACCACAGCCCCGTCTTTGAGCAGTTGGAGTACCGCGAGCGCGTGCGCGAGAACCTGGAGGTGGGTTACGAGGTGCTGACCATCCGTGCCACCGACGGCGACGCGCCCTCCAACGCCAACATGCGCTACCGCCTGCTGGGGGGTGCGGGCGGCGTCTTCGAGATAGACTCGCGCTCCGGTGTGGTGCGCACGCGGGCCCCGGTGGACCGGGAGGAGGCGGCCGCCTACCAGCTGCTGGTGGAGGCCAACGACCAGGGCCGCAACCCGGGTCCTCTCAGTGCCACGGCCACCGTGCACATCACCGTGGAGGACGAGAATGACAACTACCCTCAGTTCAGCGAGAAACGCTACGTCGTCCAGGTGCCCGAGGACGTGGCGGTCAACACGCCTGTGCTGCGTGTGCAGGCCACCGACCGGGACCAGGGCCAGAACGCGGCCATCCACTACAGCATCATCAGCGGGAACCTCAAGGGCCAGTTCTACCTGCACTCGCTCAGCGGGAGCCTGGACGTGATCAACCCGCTGGACTTCGAGGCTATCCGCGAGTACACCCTGCGCGTCAAGGCCCAGGACGGGGGCCGGCCCCCGCTCATCAACTCCTCGGGGCTGGTGTTGGTGCAGGTGCTGGACGTGAACGACAACGCGCCCATCTTTGTGAGCAGCCCCTTCCAGGCTGCTGTGCTGGAGAACGTGCCCCTGGGCCACTCGGTGCTGCACATCCAGGCGGTGGACGCGGACGCTGGGGAGAATGCCCGTCTGCGCTATCGCCTGGTGGACACGGCCACGGCCGCCTTGGGGGGCGGGGGCGCTGGGCCCGAGGTACCCTCCGTGGCCCCAGACTTCCCCTTCCAGATACACAACAGCACGGGCTGGATCACGGTGTGTGCCGAGCTGGACCGCGAGGAGGTGGAACACTACAGCTTCGGGGTAGAGGCTGTGGACCATGGTTCTCCGCCCATGAGCTCCTCGGCCAGCGTGTCCATCACGGTGCTGGACGTGAACGACAACGACCCGGTGTTCTCGCAGCCGGTGTACGAGCTGCGTCTGAACGAGGACGCCGCGGTGGGGAGCAGTGTGCTGACCCTGCAGGCCCGCGACCGCGACGCCAACAGTGTCATCACCTACCAGCTCAGTGGCGGCAACACCCGGAACCGCTTTGCGCTCAGCAGCCAGAGCGGCGGCGGCCTCATCACCCTCGCCCTCCCGCTGGACTACAAGAAGGAGCGACAGTACGTGCTGGCGGTGACGGCGTCCGATGGCACCCGCTCACACACCGCGCAGCTCTTCATCAACATCACCGATGCCAACACCCACCGACCCGTCTTCCAGAGCTCCCACTACACGGTGAGTGTCAGCGAGGACCGACCTGCGGGTACCTCCATCGCCACCATCAGTGCCACGGACGAGGACACGGGAGAGAACGCCCGCATCACCTACGTGCTGGAGGGCCCCGTGCTGCAGTTCCGCATCCACGCAGACACCGGCACCATCTACACGGTGACCGAGCTGGATTACGAGGACCAGGCCGCCTACACGCTGGCCATCACGGCCAGGGACAACGGCATCCCACAGAAGTCCGACACCACCTCCCTGGAGATCCTCATCCTCGATGCCAATGACAACGCGCCCCGCTTCCTGCGCGATTTCTACCAGGGCTCGGTCTTCGAGGATGCCCCGCCGTCTACCAGCGTCCTCCAGGTCTCCGCCACAGACCGCGACTCGGGCCCCAATGGCCGTCTGCTGTACACCTTTCAGGGTGGGGATGACGGCGACGGGGACTTCTACATCGAGCCCACGTCCGGCGTGATTCGCACCCAGCGCCGGCTGGACCGGGAGAATGTGGCCGTGTACAGTCTCCGGGCCCTGGCCGTGGACCGGGGCAGCCCGGCGCCCCTCAGTGCCTCGGTGGAAGTGCAGGTGGGTGTCCTGGACATTAACGACAATGCCCCAGTGTTCGAGAGGGACGAGCTGGAGCTGCTGGTGGAGGAGAACAGCCCCGTGGGGTCCGTGGTGGCCAGGATCCGTGCCCACGACCCTGACGAAGGCCCCAATGCCCAGATCATGTATCAGATCGTGGAGGGCAACGTGCCGGAGGTCTTCCAGCTGGACCTGCTGAGCGGGGACCTGCGCGCCCTGGCGGAGCTGGACTTCGAGGTGCGGCGGGAGTACGTGCTGGTGGTGCAGGCCACGTCAGCGCCGCTGGTGAGCCGGGCCACCGTGCGTGTCCGCCTGCTGGACCAGAACGACAACGCTCCTGTGCTGCCCGACTTCCAGATCCTCTTCAACAACTACGTCACCAGCAAGTCCAGCAGCTTCCCCAGTGGCGTCATCGGCCGCATCCCGGCCCACGACCCCGACCTCTCGGACAGCCTCAGCTACGCCTTCCTGCAGGGCAACGAGCTCCGGCTGCTGCTGCTCGACCCCGCCACGGGCGAGCTGCAGCTCAGCCGCGACCTGGACAACAACCGGCCACTGCAGGCGCTCATGGAGGTGTCGGTGACCGGTGAGTGGCCGGCGGGCGTGGGTGGGGGTGCCCAGGCACTGCAGCCACCTGCCAGGGGTGGCTCGGGTGCCTACGGTGCATTGGGCGGCCGGGGGGCTCTTTGGGGGGTTTGCTGCATCCGTGATGGCGGCGCGCTCCCCACCCTGGGCCCAGTGAGGATGGGTGGCGCCATGCTGCCGGCCACAGCATTTTTGCTGGGAGCCGGCTCTTCCAAGTTCAAGACTGGGGCTGCCCATGGCCCCTGAGTCACGCTGTTAAAATCTGGCCCTGGGGTAAATGGGGGTCACCCGCTTTGCCGGGTGCCGCTCTGCAGCCAGTGACACTGCCGTCTGGCTAGATCAAAGGTCACTGTTCACCCATGTGCCAATTAGCTCACGGGTGGGACCACTCGAAATTGCCGGATGGGTCCTGAGTCACCCTCTATTGTGGCCGGGGCTCCCGGGACTTCCCTTGGGCTCACTTTTCTGTCTCCCCTGGAAAATAACAATCAGGCTCCTGCCTGCTCACCTTTGGGTGAGCTCTTTGAAAAGCGTGGCCCCGTTTGATCTGGGTGGCGGCTCCGGCACAGGGGCCCATCATTTGGGTGTTACTCGAGGCCTGCCCAGGGTGGTGGTGGAGCTGGTGGGAACCCTTCCCACCCAGCTCTGGGGCTGCTGATGAGCAGTCGGGGAGGGGCCGCAGCTCAGACAGACAGACAGACGTTCTTGGCCCACGGTGCTGGGGAGAGAGGGACAGACAGAGGGCGTGGGAACGGGGAGACCCGAAGGAGAGGGCTGGGGTGGGGTGGGGTAGATAAAGGGGCCCCCTGCAGCTCCTCAAGGAGGCCTACCTGTTTGTCCATCCAGGGGTGTGAGTGGCTGATGGGGGGCGGGCCCCCTTGGCTCAGAGACCAGCTCACCCCCAGGAAGGGCCCAGCTCTGCCTGTTGTTTGAGTCAGTGTTTCAGATGAGTTGTCAAAACAATGAGTGATGATACAGTATTCTTGGGGAATCCTGGAGGAATCAAAATTAATTTCTCTTTCTTGCCCCACCCCCAGTTGGCTGTAATTATTTATGTAAGAAGGGCTGGTGGCAAACACTTCCAGGTGGAGTTGTTTGCTTCTAAGATCGGACGCCTGAGTCCTGTTTCACAGTGCTGCAGTCAGTCATTCAGCACAGGTTTTTGGCGGTGTAGTCCGAGCGCAGGTGAATTACTGTAGGTTTTGAGAAGTTGGGGAGATGGGTAGAGAAAGTGGAACGGCTGTCAGTGGTGGGTCACTAACCTAGGGCTGGCTGCTGAGAACACGTGTGTTGAAAACAATAAAGTCTCTTTCCTGAGTTCCCACTTGCATTCTCTAAAGCCTTTTTCCTGAATCCCACTTGTTTCCTCTGGAGTCTCTTCCTGAGTTCCTGCTTGGCACTCTCTCAAGCTTTTTTCCTGAATTTCCACTTGTATTCTCTCAAGTCTCTTCCTGAATTCCCACTTACATTCCCTGAAATTCGCACTTGCTCTCTCTCAAGCCTTTTTCCTAAATTCTCACTTGCATTCTTTTCCTTTTTTTTTTTTTCTATCCCCCTGACGGGGTCATGTCTGCAGCAGCCTTCTGCTTTGCTTGGCAGAGCAGAGTGAAATTTTGGCCAATGTGAAGAGAGCTCAGCCAGACGACGGGTGCATGATGCTTTTCACGGGAGCGGACCCTGTTTCAGGAGAGTGGCCCCGTGCTGGTTGGCGAGCAGGGTTCAGGATGGATTCCCCGCAGGGAGTTCATCTCACCTGCCCGGTGGGCCCACAGCCTGGAACATAGTTGGAGGTGGGTTGGGGCTCCCCACTATGCCGGAACTTTCTCAGTGACCTGGTTCTGGGCCCTGGACCCTCTGCTGCCCCATTGCCTCTGTGTGGGTGTCCCCAAGTGCTGATGGTTCCTGCTGGGGTCAGTTTTGTGAACTGTTGTTCTCAGACACTATCGTTTATTCCTCTGGGAACTGGGAGGCGAGTGGTATTAGGATGTTGCTGCCCGGTTTCCGGAGGTGCTAAGCCGCTTTCCCAGGGTCTCACGGCCGGGGAGCAGCGGAGCCAGGTGTCCAGCCAGGAACCTGTTTGAGGGGTTCGCTGCTGAGCTGCGAGCAGCTGAGCTGAATTCTTCCAGGGCCAACTGGGGGCCAGGTTTAAAGTCTCCCCTGGAGGTGCTGCTGCCTGTCTCCCACCCCCTGACAACTGTTGAATGCTCTGAAGCAGCAAAAGACCGTCGCCCATAAAACCTGCCCTTCCCAACACCAAAGAAAGCTCTGTGTCTGAACAAAACAAAACAAAAAGTCGGCCCTGGCGTTACCCAGTGGATTCTTAGGTTTTATTGAGGAACAATGGAGAAAGCTTTTGTTTCAAGCTTACACCCCTAGGTTTACAGTCGTACCCTAAAGCCTGGAAGGTATTGTAACAGCCCGGGGACAGCCCAGCACTCCATGGAGTTTTGTGGGAGCCATTCTGGGAACAGCTGGGCGGGAGGGGGGCCCTTCCTTTCCACCAGGCCTGGCTCTTCATTTTTGTGTGTGTGGTAACATATACGCAACATAAAAAAGACCACTTTGACCTTTCTGGAGTTTGCAATTCAGTGGCTTTAATTATATTCAGCGTTTTGCTGCCCTCACCACCATCCATTACCAAAACTTTTCCATCACCCCAAACAGAAACTGTCCCCATTAAGCATTAACTCCCACTACCTCTTTCCTCAGCCCCTACTAACCGTTAATCTATTTTGTCTCTTTGTATTTGCATATTCTACTTATTTCGTATAAATGAGATCATATGCTAGCTCTTGTTTTATGTCTGGGTTATCTTACTCAACATGATTGATGAGTTCATCTGTGTCGTAGCACATACCAGAATGTCATCCCTTTTTGAGGCTGAAGAATATTCCTTACAGGTAGCCACCTTGTATTTATCTTTTCGTCTATGGATGGACACTTGGGTTACTTCCACCTCTTGGCAATGCTGAATGAACTGCTGTGAACATTCACGTAAAAATATCCATTTTTGTCCCTGCCGCCACATTTGTATCACATCTGGTGATACAGTGTGTTTATTTTATAGGCAACAGATTTTGAGTGGGATTTTAACTTTTGCGTAAGGACCTTTTTGTTGTGAATGTTTTTATAAATTGTGTTTGCATTTTTCTAAGCAGGGTGGCCAGTCACCAAATGGGAAGTAGAATTTCTGGATGTCAGTCTTTTAGTTAACATTGAAATTTTTGATCTCTCAAGCATGTGTTTGCCTGTGGGTTCAGGGCCTGAGGCCAAACTGCCCAGTTTATGGCTTTCAGTAGAAAATGCTGGTCTCTCTGTTTGAGCAGGTTTTAGCTCTATGAATGTGGGAAAAATAGCATTCATGGGTAAAAATGATTGGCCAATGAGTCATGCAGACATGTCAGAAAACACTGAAACTCAAGTGAAAGAACAAGCTTGAGTGACCTTTCCGCCGTTTACTTTGGTGTGGGGTGGATGGGATAAAGTCGTCTAAGCTTGATAAATTTTTAAAATGTGTTTGCCTAGTTAAATAACAGGTGTCATGTGGATTTTTTAAATAGAAGGTTTCAAACCAGGAAGTCCAGGGCTGGGCACTGGGCCTGGTGTTGGCTGGCTGCGTGGGATTTTGTTTTCTTTCTCTGATGCCCACTGGGTAGGGGAGGTCAGGTGACCCTAAGTCCCTCCAGTTGGAGAGCTGGGCTCTTGCAGGGACCCAGACCCCCGGGAAGAGGTAGTTGCTTTTGGAAACTGGTTAACCCTTGGAGGGCTTCCGTGGCTCTGGGGATGGTCACTTCAGACTCTGGCTTTGCTGGGCACCTGCTGGGTGGCAGACCTACTGCGCACGGCTCCATGGTCTGCACATCAGCGTGGCCCCTGCGCTCCTGGGGCTGGGTGGCGTTAAGTGGGTACATGCGGAACCAAATTCAAGGAGAGGAGGTGACGGGCAGAGTGTGGGGGGTCGGGGATAGGCTCGAGGATCTCCCCCCGCCCTGTGTGGTGTGCATTTGGGGCAGGGAGATGGGGGGGTGTTGGTTTCCTGTGATGGGGTGGGGGGGTTGGCCGTGTCAGGCTTGGGTGGCCCCATAAGAGCTTCTGACTTGGCTAAGACCCCAGTGCGGGGTCTCAGGGGCCTTGGGGGTCTCACTCCAGTGAGGTGAGAATGGAAGGAGGAGGGAGTGCGGAGTTCAGGCTGGGCCCCACGACAGCTGCGGTGGACGGAGGTGGAGGTGGAGGTCTATGGGCAGAGCTGGGGGAATTTACAGTTCCCTGTGGGGGCAGCTTCCGGGCCGGCCTGTCATCGGTCCCATCTGAGAGATGAGCAGACCAAGGTCCAAGAGAGTTGACCGTGTGCCCAGGCCACCTGCTTGGGGGGAGGGTGGGAGCCCAGGCCGCCTGGCTCCTGGGCCAGGAGCTCTCAGGCTGTGCGTTTTGAGGGCGAGGATGAGGCAGGTGTGTTCATGGAGCTGGGGCCTTGGAAGGGCTGGCTTCATGGGGAGACCTTGAGGCCAGTTCTGGACCTGGGGCTGCTGGGGCGCCCTTCTTGAGCTGGCCGAGAAGGCCATTGGCCATGCGGGTCTGGGTGCGAGAGGTCAGCCGATGTCACAGTCCCGAGGGGTCAGCAGGGCCATGGGGGGTGAGAGGACAGTCACAGCGCTGGGTGGGGGTCACCAGTGAGGTGTCCCTGCTTGGGTCGGGGAGCCTGAGGATGGAGAATTGGCTCTGGTGGCTTCGGGGGTAACCGAGGTGCCCGAGGGAATGCAGCAGGGTTTGGGTCCCGGGTGGCTTCCATTACAGGGACCTGTGCTTGCGGGGTGCTCCCTGGGGGAGATGAGGAGCCCTCTCTTGGCTCTCCACGGTGGGCCCAGCACACCCTAGGCACTCAAAAACAGCAAAAAAAGTCCACAGTTTAATGGAGCACTTTAAAGGAAAATATTTAGAAAAAACTTTTTTTTCCAGCTATCCTTACCCATTGTTTTAACCCTTCCTTGTCATGTGGGGTGCATGTCAGGTGACACCGGCTGATCACACCAAGCCAGGTGACCTGTGCAAGTGCTTCAAGTCGGTTCAGGAAACGGGGGGTCACTCCCCTCGCAGGGCCAGTGCACAGACAAGAGAGACCAACAACCAAAGCGTGGGCGCTGGGCCTGGCAGGTTGTAACCCCATCAGCAGTAGTTCTTGGGACGGTTCACCTCTTCTTCGTAGGGTGATTTTGCTGGTACCTTTATGTCCGTAAAACCTCTTTCCGTGGGAAGAAGGACGGCACGCTTGTGGTGAGCAGATCAGCCATCAGCTCGCAGGCTTTTCCCATTAATCCTGTGAGAGAGGAGCTCGCTCCTGCGTTTCACAGGTGAGGAATCGGAGGTCGGAGAGGCCGGAGCTCCGTGCTGCCAGGCTGGCCCTGGGGACCCCCATCCTTTCTCACCTGCCACGCCCAGCGCCAGACTCCATGGTGGTCGGCAGAGTTGGTGGCGGCTTTGCTCTCTGGGGATGTTTGGATTGTCCCCCCCATGCAGCTGCAGATACCTGGGCAGGGGTCCTGGCTCAGGGGTGTAGGGTGGGCCAGGAAGAGGCAGGCCCAGGTGGGCCCAGGGCGGGCAGCTTCCCGGCCTGGCCTCCCTGCCAGGGCCACCAACCGGAACACGGAGCTGCGTGCTGGGTCTGCCCCGGGGGGTGGGTCGGGGCGGGGGGGAGACAGTGACTGTCATTCCACCACCCCCAAGCCTGGGGGAGCAGCCAGGTGGAGGGCCACGAGGAGTCCCGCAGGCGGGGGGCCTCCCACGGGCCGGCAGTTCCAGCGGAAGGCATCCAGCCCAGGGCTGCTCCCCAGGCTCTCCTGGCTTAAAAAATTTTTTTTTTATCATGGAAAAATATATATGACATAGAATTTTCCATTTTGCACACTTTTAAGTGTACAATTCAGTGGCATTAATCACATTCGCAATGTTGTGCCATCATCATCACCACCACGTTTCCAAAATTTTTCATCACTCCAGATTCTTTGCATCCATTAAGCAATAACTCCCCCCCCCCGTCCCAGGGAACCTCTAGTCTACTTTCTGTCTCTGTGAGTTTGTCTACTCTAGATATTTCGTGTAAGTGCAGTCGTGCCGTATTTGTCCTTTTGTGCCTGGCTTACTTGACTCAGCACAATTGTCTTCAAGGTTCATCTGTGTAGCATGTGTCAGAAGTTTGTTTTTACAGCTGAGTAATATTCCATTGCAGGGAGATACCATATTTTGTTTGC